>MU227574.1:1757336-1787651 GCA_018584345.1 Thuja plicata | reverse complement strand
ATGTCATGGAAGGTATGCTCACTTGACAAAAGTGGATGCGCCTAAAGCGGCAAATGCATCATAATCCCCCCATGGCACTTTATAACACAGTGCGAGTACATCAACCGAACCAGGTGTACAAGATCCAGAAATGCAGAAGAAGGCACTTTATCTGAGTGTGTTTATAGAACAAAGATGCAACAGAAAGAGCATGCAAGCTCAGAAGTCAGAAAGAAGAGTGAGCTATGAACTCAGAAGAAGAGATCCCCGGACCTGTAGAACCAAGCAAACCACCAGAGGGCATAAACTGCCAAACGCGGAGGAGTGAAAAATTGGAGCAGAATCTAGAAGAAACACCTCTGCCACTAAATAGTACACTAAATCAGCTTTCTGACGATATCTTGTTTGCCGAAAAAGGAGTCCGGATGAGCCAGATATGACTCCCGGAAGGAAAAACAAAACATCGGACTTTGACAGAAAAAAACACTATCAAAATGGTGGAACCAAAAATCCTAACCTCCACCATCGGAAAGTTCTTGGAAAGAGCTTTCCGACGGTATATGGAAGTCAGAAAAATACCCCTGTATGCTCCCTGTAGAGCGAAAAAAGCCAGGTACCCTCAAAAAATCAAAAAAGGGTTACATATAAGCCCCTGGGGATTAAAAAAATGCGCCCCTGGGTGCATGGCGCGCAGGGGGCTTAAGTTTAGCGCCCGGTCTTGCATATGACCACGCGAGTAGACAAGAAAGCCCATGGGGGCTGGACACAAAGCCGCCGCTGGGGGCGGAGCAGCCTGGACAGAGCGGCCAGAGTGCAGACAGGGACAGGCTGCGGGGCGACTGAGCTGAGCACGGGCCGTCGGGGCCGGGTGGCGGTGGGGGCCGCTGAGGAGGCGGCAGAGCGGAGAGCTCCAGGCGGCGAGGAAGCCGCGGGGGAGGCGGCGGTGGCGGGAGCGCTGAGCAGAGGAGGGCGCCGGAGGAGCTGCCGGTGGCGGTGGAGCGCCGGTGGCTCTGCGGTGGTGCGGCGGTGGCCAATATAAAAAAGCATTGACTGCGTTTAAAAAAATGCATAAAACTCAAAAAAAATGTGTTTTTTTAATTTTTTTTTCTCGAACCACGTGCCGTACGACCCTCAGAGGCCACGAAAAAACTCTCAGAGGCCCCGGTAACCAAAATGGTTGAAATTTATATGTATTTCGACTCTCTCGGGCCTTCTGGACGCAATGGTGGAGTCTGTTTCAGCTCAAACAGCCTCCAAAAATAGAGACCCCCCAGAACCACAAAAAGAAGCTGAAAAAGCTTCTAAAACCCTCTGTGCTTCAATAAAAAATGAACAGCCAGCAGCAAGATGGCTCTGATACCATGAAAGGATTGCTAAACTGCAATCTTCCCAAGAACACCTGCATGCAAAGCTGTTACAAAGAAGAAGAAGCAGACAGAAGAGAGAAGATAGAAGAATGGCTATGGCGGCCGATAGGCCAGAGACTGCAAATGCATGTTGATAGAAATTATGTTCTATATTCAACAATGAAATGATTTACAATCTCGATGATCATAAACTAAGAGGTGAATCCTTATAAAGGAATCATGAAACCCTAAAAGGGAAACTACTAGGAAATAGAAACTTTCTAAGTCTAACTTAAGCTAAGAGTAGATAACTAATAATTAACTGATTTAATTATTAGCAATACTCGACTAGTCTAACAGAAATAAGTGCTATACAAGACTAACTCTATTCTTGGAAAGGTCAACTCCCCAATAGAGTCACTATTTTGTTGGTGTTTAAAAATATTACACTATGAAAGAAACCAATATACGCTGAGACTATTATTAGGAATGGTCAACTCCAAGTATGAGAGCTTAGCAGGGTAACTAGACCAACTATAGGACAAGACTTTCCTTTACTCTTTTAGCTCTGTAAAACCAAGGCATGTGTACCTAATCTAGATAGATATTCAACTTTTCACAACTTTTTACACTTTGGATTTTAACAAAAAATAAATAGTAAGAAAGTATAAAATGATAACCACTCATTTAGTGACTCTTCACTACCATGCATGAAACACAACCAACAACCACAAAAATTAAAAGGACTAAAATGGTTTTGATGTTTTTGATAGGGAAGAATATAGCCAAATCTATTCAGACATGTATGAAAGTAGAAGATACTAATTACTGATCAATTCTTTATCCATTGGGAAATGTTTTAAGTTCAAATACAAGATAGAAAAACCAACTATTGTCAAGGAATTAAACCAATAAATACAAATAAATCATACCAAACACTTATTATAAGACCCTTCTATAGACAAACCCAAAGAAATTATGTCATATCCAAAGCATTATTTGATTTGACCCTAGATCAAAATTAAGGACTAATGAAATACACACAGATAAATTCCATGCAATAAATCAGAAGATTCACAACTCAACAGGTAGGCACCAAGGAGAGACTTAAATCTGAGATACCATATTAAGTAAAAAGAATCTACTTTCAATTCCAAAATGCTTCAAAACATATGCCACTTCAATAAATGAAAAATACCTGCAACTTTGTATTCTATGATAATACTCTCTAGATATACATCTTCTATACTCAGTGGAACACAATAAAAAGGTTCTATGCCTTATGCTACTTGCCCAAAGTTTTTATAACCTCCACTAAATGATCTTGGAAGTCCTTTTATAAGCCAAGGACTGCAACAAGCTTCAGCTCATTTAGGGTTAGCGCTTAACTTATAAAAACATTATAAGATAGGAGAAACTAATTCATCTCAACAACTAAGCAACTCTGTTATTAGTCAAGTTGAAACATTGCACACTCTAGTCTGCTTAAGAAATCTGATCTAGCCGCCATCCACCTAGGAAATTGCAGAATACATCCCTGTCAAAGGAATAATAAATGGAATGTCTTGTATGCATTAAATACCCTGGTAAAGTCTTGGCTCTTTAGATCTACAAAAGATCAACAAGCTCAGCCTTTCAAGAATAAAATCTGATCTTGGCCTCTACAATTTCTGGAAAAGACACCTTATTTATGGAGAAGAAAAGAGACAGGGATAAAACTTGACTAATAAAATCTCTAGGGCCCTAAAATAACATTCTCTGCTCAAGTGCATTCAAAGTTGCCCAAATTTCATTCTCTTAGCATCCAACAGGTGTACAAGAAAAACAACAAAGATCAAATTATGTTAATTAATGCTCTATAATAAGACATGATCCACTACTTAAAAACCCTAAGGTAAAGATTTACATATTTGAAAAGTGGTTAAAAAAATCACAAGCGGCATGAGATTTGGTATCAATGACCAAGATCAAGACTTTTCTCTCTTTTTAAACTCAGTCGTAGATCTATTTTACGTTACCTGGGCTTTCCAATGATCTCCTTGGAAAGGTGGAAGCTTGGCGCAATGCCTTGATCATTAGATATCGGGAATTTTACCTTTAAGGCTTCACGCCTGTCATATGATCTAACTCTAATCTAAACTTGACCTGTAACTAGCCTTTTAACTCTAATCAATCATTTCCTTTGTATCTCCAAGTTTCCAGATGATTTCTCTAACCTTGGTCATGTCTAGAGATCTAGAAACCACCACAAGATCTATTTGTCCTTGGAATATGCAAAAACACCTTGTTGAATCTCTGAGTACAATACTTAACCTAGGCTTTACCTAGAGATTTGGCGACTGTGCATTCTCGCAATCTATATGAGTTTGTCTTAACCTGAGACTAATTTAGAGATCTTGAGATAAACTATATCTCATAATTTCTAAGTCTTTGTCTTGACCCTTGGTTTATTTGGAGACTTAGCACAAACCCTTGATCCTAATATTGATCCATGACTCTGATCCTTCCTTGGCAAACCCAACTTTTCTTTGTCCTAACCATACTTAACTCTTAGTCTATCTAGAGATTCAATGACAACTAAGTCTCCATGTCACTGAATAATTTCCTTGACCTAAGTTATATTCAGAGATCAAGCATAGTCCATCAGATTAGTCATTGCATCGACAATTCTAATTTGATCTTCCCTAAACCACCCTGACTTAATCTTAACCCAAAATTTATCTGGAGATTCAGAGATAATGTAGTCGCTAGGTCCTTGAATAGATCTCTTAACTTGAGTTACATTTTGAGATAATGCACTAGCCACAGATCTTGATCTTAATTGACAATTAGCATTACATCTCTGAATTATCTTGTACTTGCTCATTTCTTTCTGAGATCATGCACCATCCCTGTGATCAATCATTGCATCCACGGTTCGCACTGAATCTCCAAGTAAACTTGACTTGACTTGAGCTTAACTTTGAGTTAGATCTGGAGATTATGAAATAACTAGATTTCCCAGTCACTGAAAGAAAACCTTGACCATGGGTTCATCTGGAGATCTAGAAAAATCCACATGATCATGACCTGAATAGATCTCGATCAATGGCCCTCACTGAATCTCCCAATGTTTGAGCTGACCTCATCTTTATCTAGCGATCACGTTCCAACCACACAATGTAAACTAGATCTACTTTATGCACTTGATCGCTGAATGAAAGCTTATACTTGAACTTGATCTAGCGATCCAACGCCAACTGTAAGATAGAAGAAAGGAAAGGAACAAATCAACAATGTGTGCATAATCTCCAAAGGAAAAGAATATTTGATCTTGGTTGGGAGATTGCGTGACAAAGGAAAAGTAAAAGTGCACATGACTTAAAAATATTCTTAGTGGCTTGGAAAAGGTAATGTCAAAATAGAACAAGTCTTGAAGGTTTAGGGTTTTTGCATAAAAATAACTCAACAAGACTAGGGTTTAAGGCAAGAGACCAAAAATAAATTAAAGAAATAAGAGCAAAGACATGGAACCATAAAGATTTGACAAGTGCTAACAGTAAGAAAACTAAAATACATGAAATTCCTTTACACCCAAAAAGACCAGAAATGATGACTCGATTGAAGAATATGGTGGATGCGCCTGGGGTTGCCAAAACACCCAGATCTTGATAAAAAAGGATCACATCGTCAGTGAAAAGAAATGTGACCTTGCTATCATACCTTGACACACTTATACCCACTCAACTAAGTAATGACAATTAATTAACAACTATTTTAGCATGAGTGGAATGAATTCCGCTTGGGAAAAATTTTAGATGTTCGAACATGGGAATTATTTCTGCCATCAAGATGGAAATGATGAAGGAGAGAGAAATTACCAAAAGAATCATCAGCAAGATGGGCTCTACAACTGACTTGGTTTCTAGCCTCTGATGAACTATAACTGATTGAATGTTTGAAGATGACAAAGTTGATGATCACCAAGCTACAGAAAGTAAATGAAAGACATTAAATTAGTTAATGTATTGTATTGGCATTGATGTCAACTTGATATGGTATGATTTATCATACACATATTATCACCACACTAAAAGATCTGAAGAAACAAAGTTTTTGTCATTGGTAATCATATACACCGAGTGACAGTAAACCTTGACAGACAGTGAACCCCAAGGACAATAGTTCACAGTATTACCTGAGCAAGTGATACCCGAGCAAGAATTACTAAGCTAACTATAGTTGTCATTGAAAAGAACTAAATTGATGCCTGAGCTATCTTTAGTAGTCACCGAGCACAACTAAAGTGTTGACCGATGGGAACTAAAGTTAGAAAATGACAAAACAACTTAGCTGGCATGAGCTATATTTAGAGTTAATTGATTGTTTACTTTTTTTTCATCGATCAAAAAAAAGCTAAAGATAAGGAGGATATTTAAAGCATGTTTTATTCTAGAAAACAAGGAGAGATTTACGGAATAAAACTAAAGCAAGTATGTCGAGCTTTACGGATCAATAAGTGATCAACGAAGAAAAAAAGAAGGACAAGAAATGGTGAAATCATGTCTATATACAAAGAAAAGTAATTCATTATAAAAAGAGGGATACTAAAGGGAATTCTGGTGAAGATAAGAAGTCTTCATACATATTTGATCGTACAAGCTGAAGAATAAAACTAAGAATTCTGCAGACACCAAGCAACAAAGAAGCAACAACATTCACCGAGAAAAAAGAAGTAGAGAAAAGGAATTGAAGAGAACATTGATCAGAAAGGTATTATGGACTTACAATAGATCTGAAAATTTGTAATTCAAAGTTATATTAATGAACAAATCATCTACTATTTTAGTTTAACCATTGATATAGAAAATCTCTTAACAGAGTAGGATTTAACCATCCTTAATATATTGAGATACATCCCAAGGAGTATCAAAAGGTTTTCATGTTGACAACATAGTGAATGCTAGGTCAAGTGATAAACTGTTAGCTTTAAATCCTCTAACAAGGTCACACTTAATAGTGTGTTTGTAACTTTTAATAGGGTTGGCTCTTCATCGAGCTCACTTCAGAAGAGTGAACATTTTGGGTTACTGATCTCAAGTGGTTTTTCCCTTAACAAGGTTTCCACATTAAAAATCCATGTTTCAAATGTTTATATGGTTCATTGCTTTGATGTTTTTCTTTACACATTACTAAAATAGGATTGATCAGTAAATACTAAGTTATTTACCGTATTTTGGTAAAGGTTAAGAAAAGATAAACTGCTATTTGGTAAAGCTTAAGAAAAGAATAAATAGTATAATCACCGAGCAGTATATACAAGTTAGATTTACACAAGGCATACATCTTGTAGGATTGAAGATAACTAGAGGTTTTATATTTGTGGTATAAAGTTTTGGTTGGATTATTGGATTGATTTTTGAGGCCACTGATTCACCCCCCCTCTCAGTTATTCTAACAATTGGTATCAGAGCTTATGTGCTTAGAAAGAGAGTTTTAAGACTCAATATAAAGATCACAAGATAAGAAAAATGGATGTGCCTAAGTTGAAAAAGGACAACTTCTCATCATGGAAAAGTAGGATATGAATCCACCTATTAGGTATTGGAAATGATGTCACATAGTACTTTGATACTAAATTGGTTTTACCTACTGGAGCTCTGACAGTTGATCAATTGAGAGAAAAGAATGAACACAATTCTATGATGATAGAACTTGCTTCCTCACTCTCTGATGCTGAATTTTAAGATGTCAAATCATGCACCACTACAAAGAAAATGTGGGACAAACTCAAGCTAGTACATGGAGGAGATAAAAATGTGCTAAGAGCTAAGGTAGAAAGCCTAAGAGGAAAATTTGATGACCTAAGAATAAAGAAGGAGAAAAAATCACTTAGTACAGTAGCAGAATCAAATAAGTTGTTAATAATATCTGAGGAGTAGGAGGTGTACTTGAAGAAGAAATAGTGGTAAGTAAAATTCTAAGAATCTTACTGCCTATTTATGCTATTAGAGTATCTGCTATACAAGAAATGAGAGCAGTAGAAAACAACAATGTTACTCTATATAGTTTGATTTGTATACTTATTTCATTTGAGATGAATAACTTTGACAACAGTGTCTTACCAACTATTGATTCTGCATTCAAATCTTCTTTGAAAATAAGTAAATCAAGTCATAAACACACTATGAGAAATGATAGTGAAAGTGATAGTGATGACTAAGAACTTGATGAGATTGAAGCCCTAATGGCTAGAAGATTGTAGAGAGGAAAATGTAGATACAAAGGTAAATTACCATTGAAATGTTTTAATTGCAAAGAGATTGGACACTTTACTGCTAGATTTCCTAACAAAAGAAAAGATGATAGAAGCAATGACAAAACTTATGAAAAGAAGTTTGACAAAGGTGATGACAAAGATTACCATAGCAATCGACAATTTGACAAAAGAGATAACTGAGACTTCAAGGACAAAGGAAAGAAGGATTGTTACCTGGCCGAGAACAAAACTGAGAATACTCACACTGAATCTAATGAAGATATTGAGGTGGTATTTGTTGCTATAAAGGATGATTCAAATGAAGAAGAAAGGTATGTTGAAATTGCACTCATATCTCAGATTAGTAAAAATGATGTCTAGATTATTGATAGTGGCTGTACTCACCACATGACTGGAGATAAGGAAAAGTTTGAAACTTTTGAATATTATAATGGTGGATCAGTAAGAATGGGTAATGACTCACCTTTTCTGGTTGAAGGTAAAGGAACCATAATGTTGAATAATCTGATCAGATGTGAAAATGCATACTAGGTGAAAGGATTTAACTATAATCTATTAAGTGTTTCACAACTGAATAACATAGGACATCGAGTTGCATTTGAGAACAAGAAGGCAAAGATATTTCATGAATCAGGAAGGTTGATCGGTACTGGTGAAAAAAAGGGTAACCTATTCTATCTTGATGATATTAATACCACTTATTTATTGGCTAGAAATGAAGACATATGGTTGTGGCATAAAAGGTTATGTCATGTGAATTTTGACAACATGGTTAGGATAAGGAATAAAAGTAAAGTAAGAGGCTTACCGAGCATGTCAAAACCTGACCATGTCATGTGTAAGAATTGTCAAAAAGGAAAAATGACAAAGTCTAGTTTCAAGAGAAGAACGTACATATCTAATGCTATTCTATAATTATTCCATACTAACTTATGTGGACCAATGAGAACAAAGAGCTAATATGGTGATAGATACTTCATTCTCTTTGTTAATGATTATTCTAGAAGGATGATTGTTATGTTCTTAAAAGAGAAATTAGAAGCATTCAAGATGTTTAAATGGTATAAATCTATAGTGGAAAGACAAAGTGGAAAGGAAATAAAATGTCTAAGATCAGATAAGGGAGGAGAATTTATTTATGATGAATTCACTAGCTTTTGTAATGAGCATGGAATTAGAAGACTGGTTTCTACACCAAGAATACCACGACATAATGTGATTGCTGAGAGGAGAAACATATTGATTGTTGATTGTGCCAAAACACTGATGATTGAGAAAGGCATCACACAAAAATTCTGGAGAGAAGCTGCCAGTACTACTATCTACACATTAAACCAAGTTCAATTGAAGAAAGACACCAATAAGACACCTTATGAGCTATGGTATGGATACACACCCAATGTAAGTTACTTCAGAATTTTTGGAAGTCAATGTTATATTTGGAAAGATGATAGAAATGGAAAGATTGACTCCAAAGGTGATGAAGGAATATTTCTAGGTTATTCTACCAAAAACAAGGCTTATAAATGTCTTAACAAATCCTCTAAAATAATAATTGAAAGTGCAAATGTCAAAGTGCATGAATTTGTTGAGAAAAAATGATGAGGAAAGCAGAAAGGAACCGAAAGAATACAACAAATTTGTCTACAGTGAATAACCTGACACTCTTCCCAAGCAACAATGTATCTCTATCGAGCGACAAAACAATGCACCTGAGCATCAGGTTGCAAACACCGAAAAGCAAGAAATTACTCACAATGATGTGCTGAGTGATGAAGATAAAAATGAAGGTCAATATGATGATCATAATGATAAAAAAAGATCTAAAATAGTGCTTTCCAAGTATGTTCTGAAGACACCATACACAAAACCAAATCATAGGAGACAAAAAGGCTGAAATGAGAACAAGAAGTAAGTCACTAAACACTAGATGTTTGATTTGTGATTTTGAGCCTAAATCTGTCAATAAAGCACTTGAGAATCAAGAATGGGTCAGTGCTATGAATGAAGAAATTGAGAAGATTGAAAAGAAAAAAACATGGAAATTAGTACCTAGACCAAGTGACAAAAATGTGATTGATACCAAATGGATATTCAGAAACACGCTGAATGAGAATGGAGAAGTCACAAGGAACAAAGCAAGATTAGTATGCAAAGGGTATGCACAAGAAGGTATTGACTATAGAGAAATATTTTCACCCATTTCTAGGATAGAAGGACTAATAATTCTACTTGCTTATGCTTCCTACAAAGGATTCAAAGTATACCAAATGGATATCAAATCTGCATTCCTAAATGGCATACTAGAAGAAGATGTATGCATTGAAAAACCAAAAGGTTTTGTTGATCCTTACAAGAGAAACATGGTTTGTAGACTACACAAAGCCTTTTATGGATTGAAACAATCACCAAGAGCATGGTATTAAAGACTTCACTCTTATCTCATAAGTATTGGATTTGTAAGAACACGTGATAACTATAATATGTATTTAAAATAAGATACTGATGATTACATTCTGATTTCTGAAATACTTGTTGATGATATCATATTTGGAGGTAATGATATGTTATGCAAATCATTTTATGATGAAATGAGCAAAGAGTTTGAGATGTCAATGTTTGGGGAGATCAATTTTTTTCTTGGTCTACATATTCTTCAATAGGATGCAGGCATCTATATCACACAATCCAAATACATCAAAGAAGTTCTCAAGATATTCAAGATGGAGGACTCCAAACCAGTTGGAACACCTATGGAAACTAGATGCAAGATGACAAAGGAAGATAAGTCAACCAAGGTAAATCAGATCCTATATAGATCTATGATTGTAAAACTCATGTATGTTGTACATACAAGGCTAGATATAACACATGTAGTTGGAATAATCATAAGATTCTCTACTAATCCCAAGGAGTCACACATGACTGCTGTCAAAGGAATTCTAATATATCTAAAGAATACTGAAGACTATGGTTTATGGTATAAAAGAGAAGGTAAATTTGACCTTCAAGTATATACAGATACTGATTGGGCTGGAAACATATATGAAAGAAAGAGCACAACAGGAGGAGAATTCTTTATGGGTGACAGACTTGTCAAATGGATAAGTAAAAAGCAAGGATGCATCTCTCAATCCACTGTAGAAGCATAATATGTGGCCGCTACTGCAAATTTCTCTAATATTGCATGGATCAAGAATTTGATGAAAGGTATGAATATTGAAATCCTTGATTTAGTGATTATCTATTGTGATAACACAAGTGCAATAAACATCTCAAAGAACCTTGTCATGCATTCTAGGACAAAGAACATTTCTACCAAGTATCATTACTTAAGGGAACAAGTTCAAGAGAAAGAAATGATACTGGAATATGTACAATCCAAATAAAAATTAGCAGACATATTCATAAAGCCATTGCCTAAAGATACATTTGAGTACCTAAGAAAGAGACTAGGGGTCACTAAGTTGACTAGAAGGCTGCATCAGCCTATGCATTATCAAAAGATAATTCATGTTGATGCAAGCAGAGATATGGACTGAAATGAAAAATTAGTACAAGAAGGTACTAATAAGATATTAGAGAGAAAAATTGCTGATGGAGAGGAAATTCAAGGAATATATTAGAGAGAGAGAGATATTATATGTTTGGCATTGCTGTCAAAGGGAGAGATGTACTTATATGAAATAAATGAATATATCAAACTAGATGAACTAAATGAATATATCCAACTTAGATGAACTGAATTAGTATATTCATATGAAATATCCAACGATAAGGGAGAGAAGATCCATCAAGGAGAGGAACAGTCAAAGGGAGAGAAAACATAAAAGAAAGATTCAAAGAAACATCCATCTAAGGGAGAGAATTAAAAAAGTTAAAAATGCATATCTATCTAGAAAAGGAAGAAGAGATTATACAACAAAGGGAGAGATAGAACCAGAAGTTGCTACATATATCCAGTAAAGGGAATGAAGAATGAAGAATAGTACTCTGTAAGAATCAAATCTAAGCTAGAAGAGCTTACTAAGAGTCAGATATTTGTATTGGTTATAGAACAAATAAGTTTGGGAGAGTTTGATGAACTACAACTGATATATTTCATATTGTATTAGTAGTATGTTTCAATCAATGCCAAGATTGATGAACTATAACTGATCGAATGTTTGAAGATGACAAAGTTGATGATCACCGAGCTACAAAAAGTAAATGCAAGACATTAAAGCATTTAATGTATTGTATTGTCATTGATGTCAACTTGATATGGTATAATTGGTCATACACATATTATCACCACACTAAAATATCTGAAGAGACAAAGTTTTTGTCATCGGTAATCATATACACCAAGTGATAGTAAACCCCGATGGACAATGAACCTCAAGCACACGAGTTCCTAGTGTTACCTGACGGACAGTGTTACCCGAGCAAGGGATACCTAAGAAAGCATTACCAAGATAACTCTAGTTGTCACTGAACATAATTGAAGTTGATGCTCGAGCTATCTATAGTAGTCACCGAGCACAACTGATGTGTTGACCGACAGGAACTGAAGTTAGAAAATGACAAAACAACTTAGCTGGAAGGAGCTATATTTAGAGTTAACTAATTATTTAATTTGTTTTCATCATTAAATTAAAAGATAAAGATAAGAAGGAGATTTAAAGCATGTTTTATTCCATAAAACAAGGAGAGATTTATGGAATAAAACTAAAGCAATCATGATGAGCTTTACGAATCAAGAAGTGATCAACAAAGAAAAAATGAAGGACAAGAAATAATGAAATAATGTCTATATAAAGAGACAAGTAATTAATTATAAAAAGAGGGATGTAGAAGAGAATTCTGGTGAAGATAAGAAGTCTTCATACAGATTTGATCATACAAGCTGAAGAACAAAGCTAAGAATTTTGCAGACACCGAGAAACAGAGAAGCAACAATATTCACCGAGAAGAAAGAAGTGGAGAAAAGGAATTGAAGAGAACATTGAACAAAAAGGTATTATGGACTTACAATAGATCTAAAAATTTGCAATTCAAAGTTGTATTAATGAACAAATCATCTACTATTTCAATTTAACCATTAATTCATAACATCTCTTAACAGAGTGAGATTTAACCATCCTTAATATATTGAGATACATCCCAAGGAATATCAAAAGGTTTTCATGTTGAAAACATAGTGAATGCTAGGTCATGTGAAAAACTGTTAGTTTTAAATCCTCTAACAAGGTCACACTTAACAGTAAACCTGCAAAAAATCCAAAGAGTAAGGAACAATGGCTAGTTCTATTAAAATTACAATAAAAACATGGAGCGAGAGCTATCTGGAGGAGGGGAAAGAGAAAGAGTAGGTATTTTGAATTAGAGCACATGAGGGAAGTTGGGAGATTAATTTTTTGTAGTGGGATCAATGATAGGGGATGCGGGATCTGCTGTTATCTCATCATCAGATGATGAGGAGAAAGCTGGTTGGTCAACCTTGGTTCCATCCAGCAAGGATGATAGTCCTGTCATGGGGCCAGAGGTGGAAAAATTTAAAAACCTTATGGTCGATAATGAGTCAAAAAAACCTCTAGAAGGTAAGTCACATGGCTTTTCCTTGACTCTAGGTAAGGGAAATTGGTCGGGTCTTTTTGGGGTTAAACCCTCTGGAAAATCATCTTTCCCAAAGGTGAATATTTTGTCTGATCCACTTAAGAGAGATTTTGGTATCATTATTCCTGACCTGATTTTTGATCATACTGTGTCAATCATGGCTTCAAACTTGGTTGGAAATTTTATGGGTCCACGACCAAATATTGACATAGTAAGATCCTTTGCGGACAAGAAATGGAGAATCAAAGGCCAGGTCAACATTACTGGTATGCCAAAAGGATTTTTCTCTTTTGATTTCTCTAATGGGGAAGAACTATGAAAAGTTCTATGTGGTGGTCCTTGGATGATGGGTAAATCCTCTTTATCACTATAGAAATGGACGACAAGCCTCGACTATAATGACAATCTTTTCACAGTTGCTCCAGTATGGGTTCGTCTTCCTGGGATGCCATTGGAATATTGGCATGAGGATATTATAGGAGAAATTTATAGTTCCTTTAGGGATCTTCTCTCTATAGACCCAATGACAACCGCAAGGACTAGACAAGTTTATGCTAGGATTTGTGTGAACATACAACAAAATGCGGATCTTCCACAAGTTATTACACTAAACTCAAAGTTGGGGTCATGGAAGCAAGAGGTCAAATATGAATATTTGACTTTTTCTTTCTTCACATGCAAGAAATCTATGTTGGAGATTTTCCTTTGTGCAAATAGTTGACTGTATGTTAATCATTGATGATAACATATAGTATACAATAGTGAACTGCATTCACTTTTCAGTATAGATATATAAAATCCTTGCGCGGTTGTTTTTATGTTTCAAAAATAGTTAATATACCATGTACATACACATAGATTTAGATGTTAAATAATAGTTGAGTTATGTTACTCTGTTTACCAGCCACAGTTTCAGAAGATTGTGTAGACACCTAAAAATGGTTTGAGCCTGTTGGTCTACGTGTTTTAACATTGTTTGCTTTACAATCAAAACATTATTTTGTGACCTAATAATTCCTATATGTCACATATATGATATTTATTGTATAGCAACATTGTGTCTTTCATCAATGATTGACTATTGCAAAATTGCTCAATTATTTACTAACAATTCTACTTTCACTATCAAATCGACCATTTCCCCAAATTATTGCAAAACTTTCCTAAACCTTCCTAAACTTATCCTAAACCATCCCAAACCTTCCTAAAATGATCCTATTCAATCCTAAACCATTCCAAATCTTCCTTAATAAGTTCAAACCCTTCCTATTCTATTCCTAATCATTTGCAGAATTGTCTGGACTTGTTTCAGACCATTCTGGGGAATTGTCCAAGATCACCGATGGCTAATCAACCCAATTTCAAGACAATCAATCAAACCCTAATTCCAATTCAATCTATCTTGCCATCATTTCAGGAGCATTGTCCAAGATCATTGATGCTTTGTATCCTCTCAATCAACAATTTGAAAACGCTGTCCAAGATCATCAGTGTTATGGCTATCAATCAATCAATTTCAATTCAATAGTGTTGTTCATTATTGTCAATACTATTTCTGATTATCATTTCAAGAACATTTTCAAAGATCATCGATGTTCCCCATTTTAATTTCAATCTTACGATGCTATCAAAGTTCATTGGCACTTTTCAATCATTTCCAATCATCATTATTCGGGTGCATTATCAAAGTTCATCAATGCCTCGTGATTTCCCAAACTATTTCGGAACACTCAGAATTAACCCTAATCATTATCAATATTATAAAAATTCTTCCAATTCAACATCATCACCTTCAATTTGACCTAAAATCTACTAATTTCCCCCTTTGGATGAATAACCCATAATTTATCCTAAGTCCTAATCGAATAAATAAATAAAATTTATTTATTCCCTATTTCCCTAAGTCTCCAATAATTAATTAATTTCTATTAATTAATTAGCTAATTTCTATTTGTGAGATTTCTTATAATTTCATAAATCTAATTGATTTTGAGGAATATTTGAGAATATGGGATTATTGATTTGATTGATGATTCATAATCTCAGCTACATATAATATCCCTTAAATAAGGATTCTCATCCCTATTAAGGTGGTTCACAAATATTCTCAAATATTTGCAATATCTCCTCAATATCTCTCCCCCATTTCATGCTTCCAAGCATCCTACCAACCAAAATCTTGGTTAGTGCATTGATTTTATGCAATGTCACCTAAATGTGTCTTATTTTCTATAAATTGAGGACATTTCTCTCATTCAAGGTTAGACCACTATCTTCTAGTATTCTCATTTATGAATTCTATTCTTTCAAGAGGATTTGTGAAATCTTTGTTATTGTTAAAGAGCCAACATTAATCTGATTATGGAGAAGAAAGAAGGACATGGGAGCTTCATCAAAAGGGGGTTCTTAGATTTTTATGCTTTACTTTTGTGAATCCTTGTTTTAGATGGCTTTTATGATAGATTAGTTAGGTTAGCATGTTATTTAGGGTTTGTGGTCTCCTAGATATGCTAAATAGGCCTTTCTCTAGTCTTACATTTGGTGAAACTGATGTGAACATGCATAACTGATGATATTTTTGTGTTTTTGTGTCCTTTTCAAGTGCTGGAAGAGAGCTGCGCAGGTGGTCATAGAAGCTATGTAGGTGGTCACTGTACCTACGCAGGTGGTTATAGAAGCTACGTAGGTGGTACCCAGACCTACACAAGTGGCTTCTTAGCTGTGTAGTTGGTCAGACGGGAGGCATTTTTAGGGTTTAGGGTTGTTCTTTGAGGGTTTAGGAAGCCACTCTGTATTTAGGGATTCCTCCTCTGCTTTTTTCTATTTTCATGATTAAAATGAACCCTAATCTATCCCAATGAACCCTAAGTGTGGTAAATGAACCCTAATAAGGCAAATTAACCTCACATTTTCATTTTCAAGGCTTAAAATGAATATGAACATTTACATTTGGGTTCCTAAAATAAATCTAATCTAGTCTAGGGTTGCATGCTATCAAACTTATTCAAACCCTAAGAAAATTTCAAACTAGCCTAACTAGGGGTGGAAAGGAAGTGTTTTATGCAAAGTCAAGTTATTCAAGTTGTCAACAAACCTAAAATGAACGTGCAAACCTAATTTTGGGACTTAAAATGAACTCTAGCATAGTTTAGGATCAAGTGCAGTTTTGAGTCTTCAAGGTGATCCTAGACTATTTCCATGCACATGGAAGCTAGTTAGGGTTTCAATATCTTTTCAAAATCATTACAAATCAAATTAAATATCATGGTTAATGAACCCTAGATGTTCTTTTGATGTTATTTCATGATTATATGTTGAAAAGCTCCATTTTTTGCAAGTTTTTGGGCCATTTTTAGACTTCTAATCAGTTACTGTGCATGTGGTCACTGTACCTGCACAGGTGGTCAGAAGATACGTAGGTGGGAGCCTATTCTTGCATAGATGGTTTCTCTGAATCTACACAGGTGGCCACTGTTCCTGCGCAAGTGGTAAGAATGATGTTTTTGAATGTTATTTTTGGGTTTCTGCATCTCTATACCTGCTTCTGCACTTAGATTACTTCATTTTGGTGTTACTGATGAGTTTGTGTAGCATTATGGAAATCATGGGATGAAGAATAAATCTTAAAACTACTAATGGTTTCAAATGCAAGACATTTTGTATAAGACATTTTGTTTTCCCAAACTCTTGTGTTTGCTTTTTTATAGTTATAAAACACTTCACTTTGGTGCTTGAAATGAAATTTATGCTTTCATGTGTCTAATTTGTTTTCTAGATTGTAAAACCCTAAGAATAATATGAGTGTATCCTCTCCCCTCACCTTTGTGGATCTTGGGTGTAAGAGAAACTCATATCATTCTTATAGAGTGGCTACCTCCCAAGTACTTTAGTAGATCCAGTGAGAGTGGATGCCCAACCGGTGACAGGCTAAAGCCAAGCCCATCCAACTGGGATATAAATATGCCATTGTGATTAATCTCTCAATGGACAGGTTTTGAATGCGATATACTAGGAATAAGATCTCCCTCGGTACCCTTGTGGTGCATTAAAATGTACAAAACATAACTTCTGTAGGCTGGGAGACCTCCATAATGGAGCTAATATGCCGCACGTATAATCACCTGAATGGATGCCCTTATTAAACACCATGTTTTAGTAGCCAAAAGCCTTCTATCTATTGGCACGGAAGGTTAGAGACCAAATAAGACACCCCACACTTTCGTAGCTATTAGTCGACAAAACAATCCCTTGGGAAGTGATGTCCCTTGGGAGTTGAAGCTTGGAGTGCCTGAGAAGTGAGTGCACATGTAAGGAGGAGCCCGTGCCTCCAAGCTTCTAGGTTGTCCACTATTAGTAAGCATGGTTGAACTTCGGTTCAAGTGGGGATTCAATAGATATTGTCCTTGCTAGCCTTACGAAGTGGTGTGTTTGCTCATTTTACAACAACCATTATGAATGATGTGTCTTGTGTGGATGTTCAAATCTTAATCAAAATGAAGACATCTCAAAAAAAATCTCCTTAACAACACTTTTTCCAAATCAATCTTTCTAATGATCAAATGGCTCACAATACCTTGTCTTTTGAGTAAACATATGGAACTTTGAACCTTTCACTTGGAGCCCTTGGGCATGCTTGATAACCTTCATATTGCATATTCATGACCTAAATTTCCTTGCATTTTTCATATAAAAAACCCCTTGCATTATAGACCTCATTTTCAATCCTTATTATAGTCCCTTTTTGCATAATTCCTAAACATAGCCTTATTGCATACATAGCACATTCCTAGATCCTCCTTAAAACACTTTGCAAACAATCCAAGGAAGTATCCAAATCATGGAACCTCTCTTTATGATGTTGAAAGTAGGATCTTGACTTGATCCCCCTTTTGCCAAATCTCAAACCCCTTTATCAAATTGGTCTCATTCCACCTTGTCATGATGGATTTAACCTAAGCCTTTTTTTTATCAAACTTATCCTTTGTTCTAAGAAAATCCTACCTTTCAAGTCAAGATCCTTATTCAATTTCATAAGGTTATGCTCCTAGATTTGTCTCCTTTCAAAAGATTAATTGTTAAAGTCCAAAAATCCAAAAAAATAGTTTCATAAAGCTTAGCTTGCATTTACATAATCCTTAGATTGCTTTTGCATAAGTCTCTTGCATTTTCCCCAAAGTGCATTTTCAAACTTGCATTCCCAAAATTTCAAAAATTCCAAAAAATCTTGCATTTGCATATAGAAATCATGCCAATTTTTACAAGGTCTCAAGCATCCAAGGGGAAACAAGATCCTCCTTTACCAATGTTTACACAACAACTAGAATAACAATTACCCTTTGATCCAAGACAAGGTATTGATTATCATGATCAAACTAACCTAGTCAACATGCAACAATTGGAAAGAATGCCTCAAACCTTTAATGACCCAAGATAGGTAACATTCCCTCAAGGACCAATCACTACACAAATGATCCCTAGTCCAAACAATGATCTATGCAACATGGGATACCCTTCCAATACTTCACCAAGCTTTGACATTATTCATTGGGGACCTCCCCCAAAATTTGAACCAATCTTTGTACCTATGCCACCTGGCCAAGGTAGTGTTCCTCCTACACCTGAGGAGGAATACCAACAAATTTCTCAAATCAATCAAATCCAACCTAATGGTTTGCAACAACAACCTATGCCAAACACAAATTTTGGATCTTATCAACCACCTCCACCACCAACAGACAGTCAAGATCCTGGCAATGCTTCAAGTCCTTCTTCGGATTCTAGCGACTCTCATGAGATATTTGCCTCCTTCAAGGATTTACCTAAAGAGGAAATTTATGAGGTAGTTAAGAACAATAAAATTCAGCAGACATTAACATACCTTATGACTCGAGATACGAAGCAATATATCAAAGTGATTCGAAAGACAAATCCCTAGTTATTCTCAGAATATCAAACTCCACCATCTACTTCGGAAGATAACCAAGCCTTGGTGGTGAGAGATAGAGAAAAGTGAGAACAGCTCTTTGATGAGTCCTATAGAGCTAACAAAAAAATGACAACATAATGATTTAACTGTCGATATTCCTCTAAAGGAATGATATATACCATTGGATAATCCTTTGTTTGAAGAGGAAGCACTCCTTCCTCCAGAGATTATGGATGCTACAAAGATACCTAAGAAAGGTCCTAAAAGAACATGGAGGATTGATTCAAAGACTCATTTACCAAAAGGATCAAATGAGACATTCGCATTTCCTTGGGGCATGCTAGATGTACCCCCTTTTGAAGAAGCACAACCTAATGGTCCTCCTTTGGTAGAACATACAACATTTATTGGAAGCACCTCAAATGCAACAACATATTGAGGACAATTTAATGAACAACCATGGATACCCACTTTTGATATATCTAAAATGACTACTGCGACTATACCAAATCCATTGCAAGATCAAAAGAAAAAGAGCCTTGTGGATATTACGCCAATTCCACCTAAGGTGACACAACCAGCACAACAAGTGCAACAAGCCCAAGTGGCTCAACAAGTAGCACCTATGGATGTAATGCAACCAATACAATCCCAATTTGCAGCCCAAGTTAACATGACATCTCAAGGACAACCAGGAAAACATAAGACTGCAAATCTTGATGGCATACTTGGACCACTTGGATTTCAACAAGCTAATAACATGCAACGACCGACAATGCCAATGGGTCAAGAATCTCATCCTGGTGTACAACATGTGCAAGGTTCAAAGGTGAAAAAAGTGTACCCACAACAACAACAACATACCCAGTAATATGTACAACAACAACAACATGCTCTCCAACAGTAATATGTACAACAACAACAATGTGCTTTGCAATAGTAGTATATACAGCAACAACAACATGCTTTACAACAACAATATGCTTAAAAACAAAGACACCAACATGACCAACATGTTCAAAAACAACCACAACAACATGTTCAACAATCATGTGGTCAGCAGCGACAACCACATGTCACACAACAACAAATGTGTCACAACAACAACAACTGGGGGCACAAATTCAATATCAACAATATGCACCCCAATATCAACATCAAGTTTCCCAACAATATTATACGACACAAGGTTAGAAATACAATCATCCACCAATAAATCAACAACATATGGAAGATCACCAGAAATATGCCTGACAACATGTGGCATTAGTCCATGATATATCATCTGAATTGTCAGACTTAGATTAGGCCTCGGAATACAGTCAACATTCAAGGGCTTCTAAATGAACACATCATTCTGATAAACGCAAAAATGCAGTGAAGCCTTCACAGAATGAAGAAATGCTTCAAAAAATCCAATTCTTACAGAAGAAACTGAATGATATGCAATTCAACACCAAGACACTCTACATGGAATGAGACCTGTGTCCTAACCTGTTCGATCCAAGCATCTACATGCCTCATTTTCCTAGGAATTTTGATGTTCCCAAATTCAAGAAATACAAAGGGAAGGGCAACCCAGTTAATCACATTAGGGAATTTTATACATCATGCATCAAGGTTAATCATGATGACACATAACTTATGAGACTCTTCCCTCGAAGCCTTGGGGGTCAAGAAATGGAGTGGTACTCTAAACTACTTGGCAATATCAGATCTTGGAAAGAACTAGCCGACAAATTCATCTCTCATTTTTCATTCAACATATCAAGCGAGGTTATGCTGACTGACCTATGCACGACCAAACAAAAGGTTGGAGAATCCTTCATGACCTTCCTATTGCGATGGAGGAATTTGGTGAGTCAATGTCCTTTTGATGTACTAGAGGAACAACAAATTTTATTATTTATCCAAAATTTGGTACCTGAGATGATGTATGAGCTCAAGATTAAATGACCAAGTACAATTCAAAAGCTCATGAAAAAGGGAATAAACATTGAAGATTCTCTTATTGAAAAGGGAGTATTAAAGATTAACAAGGACAATCAAACCATGAGTACTTCCAGTGATAAGCTAAAATTTTGGTCTCAGAATAAAAATGTCACAAATGACAATGTTGTTGATGCACGGACAGTTAATGCAACACAACAAAAAGTGAGTCTCAAAGGACCCGCTGGTACCAATATGCAGACAATGACTCAAGCACTGCCTCCAGCACTAGCTCCAACACAACCTCAAGCACAAATGAATGATAATGCACAACAAAATTGGTAGCACCGACCGCCAAGGAATAGAGATTAACCACAATGACAGTTCATGCCATTGGGCGAACTGATCCATTCGGTCCTACAGTAGTTATTGAAAAACAATTACATTCAATTACCTGAGATCAGTGATCCTCCAATAGTAAAACCCCCTTGGTGGGATGACAACAAATACTATGATTATCATCGAACAAAAGGACACAGAACCAATTCTTGCTTCCAATTAAAACACAAAGTCCAAGACCTTATTGATGAAGGTGTGATTGAAGTTGAACCCACAAACGGATCTTCCAACACTAACAATACTATCTTCACAAACCCTTTGGTTGATCATGATAAGAGAAATGCCTCTACGTCAAATTCAAATCCCAAGAACAATGTCAATTATACCCAGACTGGCCATGACTATACCATCAATTGTTTCTTTGAGGCCGACTACCGTGTGTCCACTTTGGCCTTCCAGGATAAAGATAGTAACCCTCAATGCACAGTCACTACCAGTGATATAAAGATTACTGTGCCTGACGCACCATCCAAACCCAAGGTATCTTTAGATTACAACCTTGTTGACCAGTTGGGTAAAACCCCTGCCTTAATATCAATCCTTGATTTGCTGCACACATCCCCTCATCACAAGGAAGTCCTTGACACAGCTTTGAAAGAGTCCACTGTTCCAACCAACATCGACACTAACTAGTTTCAGGCCATGATGGGGCACTTCTCTACATCCCAACATGTCACATTTTCCAAAGATGATGTTTCGCATGACCGGCTTGGCCACAATGACCCTCTCCATCTAGAAGTTTTTGTCCATAACGCCAAAGTCTAACGAGTCATGATAGATGGTGGAGTAGGACTTAACATCTACACTTTGAAGGTCATTCTTGATCTTGGTTACAATGAAAGTGACATTGATCCTTCCAGGAGAATCACAATAAAGGCCTATGATGACATTGAATGTCCCTCCAAGGGAGTCATCATCCTTCCCATCAGAACTGGCCCGGTTATTGAAAACACATTGCTGCAAGTCCTGGATCTTGAATTGACCTATAACATGATCTTAGGATGCCCATGAATCCATGCCATGAAGGTGGTTCCATCAACATACCATCAATGCCTAAAGTTATTTCACAAGGGAGTTGAAATCACCGTCCCTGGTGATCCTAACCATTTCCAATTTTGTGCCAACCTGAGAGAAGTGCCCACACAACAAGTGCCTACCAACAGCGAAGCCACTTCATCCAATTCTGCAAAATATGATGCAGCCACCCTTGAAAAAATGATCAAAGGAAAGCTAAAGATTACAGATAAAGGGTGTGGAGAGTATACCATGGCACAAGCTTTTCATATTGGGAAGCTTCCTCTCTCCCTGAAGTGTTATGGAAAACCAAAATTGTTGCAAGCACAACTTCCCAAGACTACCATGAAGGTTATACCTTCACCTACCTTCACTCTGTGTGGAGGTTTGTACGAAGAGCATGTTTATGACAATGCATCCAACTGGATTTTTTAAGATCAACAAAAACAAGAACATGAGCCCACTGAGATTCCTATTGAAAGATATGTGCCCGGGTTCACACTCATGCAAAAAAAAGGATATGATGGCCACAGTTGCCTCAGAGTACATAAACAAGGAATTGTTGAACCAATCACTGCAAAAGGCCACCCCCTTCATCTAGGCATTGGGTTCAAAACATTATGAATTGGCTCTTTGAATGCCAAAATGGCCTCATGTGACAATGTAGAGGTTTCAAATGATGAAAATGCATCTGAGGATCCCCCTTCTGCGTACACTAGTGATTCCAATGAATGGGAATGGAACACCTATACTTCCAGTCCTTATGAGCTTAACTATTTATTCCCTGATCCAGTAGGCCTTCCTATGGTAGACAAACATGTTAACATAATCCCCACCCCTCCCACAACCAATCCTTATTCCTGGTCTATAATTTTCTGGGATCCTAGTCCTGACCCTTCAGTGCATGAACTCTCTGACTCTGAAGACACTGATATCTATATCTTTTCCATTACCTCAGACCCTGAACACATCTATGCCATCAATGATGAAATTTCCCTAGTCTACCCTGAGCTTATTGATTGGGATGAGCAAGGACCACCGAGCTTGGATTGCTTCGAGAATGATGAAGCAAAAGCAAATTTCTTTGAGCTCCGAGAGGGCATACCATCTGGCGACCACAATAGAGGTTTATCCATTGACCTTGTTGCTACTACATATCTTGGGGAGAAAACTCTATCGTCCAGTCACAAAATTTAAAATGATAAAATCAAAAAAGAAAAAAATAAAAAGAATAGGTCCTTTGGTGAAAACCAAAAGGCGCTAGTTGACCATGAAAAAGTAAAAACAAAGGACATATCTGAGGGTGAAAACCTCTCTGAGGCACCCAAAGATGGAAGACTAGACATACCCCCTCCAAAGGAGAAGTTGGCATTACTCATTAAAATGACTAAGGAGATTAACCTGGGAACACCAAACAACCCCAAGATCATACATTTTGCAGCATCACTCTCACTAGAAGAGAAAGATGAGTTTATCAGATTCTTCCTTGAGTGCCAGATTAATTTTGCCTGGTCATATGCTGACATGCCTGGCCTAGATCCTGAGTTAGTTCTTCACCACCTCCCTCTAAATCTAGGTGTGAAGCCAGTAAAGCAAAAACTGAGAAAAATGCATCCCCAAATAGCTCTACTAGTCAAAGAAGAATTGAAGAAGTTATTGGATGCAGGATTTATCAGACCTATTGATTATGCAGACTGGATCTCCAATCTGGTCCCCGTTAGAAAGCATGCTTGGGGCATATAGATATGCACTAAATTTTGTGATTTAAATAAGGCATGGCCTAAAGATGATTTTCCTCTACCCAACATCAACATGATTGTCGAAATGACTATAGGCTATGAGATGCTGTCACTAATGGATGACTTCTCTGGTTACAACCAAATTCAGATTGCTCCTAAGGACCAAGCTAAGACAACTTTCACTTGTCCTTGGGGAACCTATTTCTGGAATGTCATGCCCTTCAGCCTAAAGAATGTCGGAGCAACTTATCAATGGGAAATGAATACAATTTTCCATGACTTTATGCACATCTTAATGGAAGACTATGTTGATGACCTCCTCTGCAAATCTGCAACTAGGAAAGATCACTTGAGTATTCTCGCTAGAATCTTTGATAGAATGGAAGGGTATAAGCTTTGCTTGAACCCCAAAAAGTGTGTTTTTGGAGTTGTTTCTAGAAAAATCCTAGGCTATATCATCTCTCAATGAGGTATCAAGGTGGATCCTGCAAAGGTGCAAGCCATTTTAGAGATGCCTCTGCCAAACACGCTAAGGAAGCTGAGGAGTCTACAAGGCAAATTCGAGTCTATCCACTGATTTATTGCACAAATAGGAGATAAATGCTAGTCATTTCAAAATCTACTACATAAGGGTGTCACTTTCCATTAGAATGACAAATGTGAGCACTTGTTCCAACAGCTGAAAGATTATTTGTTGCATCCACCAATCTTGATGCCTCCCATCCTAGGGAAGCCATTTCTCTTATACATTTCTACCACAGAAATTGCATCGGGTGCTCTTCTTGCACAACATGATGAACAAGGATGAGAAAGAGCTATTTATTACATCAGTAGAACTTTGGTTGGATATGAACTCAACTCATTGAATGAGCTTGTCTTGCTGTGGTTTTTTCCACACAGAAGTTAAGACATTACATGCTACACTAGAAAACCATGCTCATGTCATAGATTGATCCATTGAAGTATCTCTTAGGAAAAGAAGCTCTTAGGGGTTGCCTAGAAAAATGGGTCATGTTACTGAGTGAGTTTGACATAGAATATGTGGATATAAAAATAATAAAAGGCCAGGTGATAATGGATTAGCTCTCAGAGGCACTAGTTCCTGATGATCACCCGCTACTTTCAAAATTCCCAAATGAGTCCATTTTTTCCTTCACTGAATCTAATGAGTGGCAATCTACTTTGATGGCTCACATACTAGGCATGGTTTAGGGTTAGGCATCATTTTTGTCACCCCACAAGGTGGTGTCATTCCAAAATCTTATAGAATCACATTTGCATGCACCAACAATATCGCTGAATATGAAGCACTGGTCACTGGAATAAAACTTGCTATTCAATGGAAAATTTAGCACCTCAAGGTTTATGGCAATTCTCAATTGGTCATTCGATAGGTCACTGATGACTGTGAAACTAAGGATGAAAAGCTAGTACCCTACAAATAGTTGGTCGACTTTCTCAATGAGCAATTTATCACAATTAGTTTCCACCAGCTTCCACGAGTACATAAAAAGCAAGCAGATGCTATGGCCACTATTGCATCTATGATCGACATGCCAAATAATGAAGAGAGATGTGAATTTCTCATTGAGCAGCTATTACTTCCAGCATTCAACATTCTGCAATCCGAGCTCATGTGTGATATTGTTGGTCTTGATTCCCCCTAGTATCAAGATGTCTACAATTACCTACATGCCCATATATTACCCCTTGCCTTATCCCAGAACAAGCGCTGAGATCTTATCTGTCAAGCCTCCTGTTATGTCGTCATTGGTGATACCCTTTATAGGAGAGCCTACGACTAAACCCTCCTCAGATGCCTTGATTCACGTGAGGCTGACACTACCTTACATGAGGTCCATGATGGTATTTTTGGTGGACATTTCAATGGTTTGAGTCTCACTAAGAAGTTGGTTCAAGAAGGATACTACTAGCCTACCATGGAGAAAGATGCTCATAAATTTGCTAAGAAATGTTTCAAGTGCCAGATTCACAGTAATTTGATTCATGCCCCGACATAGGATCTACAACCAGTGATCTCTCCATGACCCTTTTCACAATGGGCATTTGACCTTGTAGGGAAAATCACACCCCTATCTTCTGATGGCCACATGTACATCATCACGGCCACTGAGTACTTTACCAAATAGGTGGAAGCTATCCCCATGACATACATTACCAGCAAAAAAGTTTCCAAATTCATCCTGAACTATATCATTTTCCATTATGGAGTTTCTCTGGCCATCATTACTGACCATGGTAGCCTATTCTAGAACAAGGATGTTACCTAGCTTTGTGAGAAATTCAAAATCTAGCAGGGATTTTCTAGCATCTACTACCCGCAAGGCAATGGCCAAGCAGAGGCATCTAACAAAACCATCATTAAGATCCTGCAAAAGACTATCAATGATGTTGGCTACGATTGGCACTTACAACTCAACCTCAGTTTGTGGGCCTACAAGACTAGAATCTGCACCCTCACTGGTGCTACTTTGTACTCTCTTGTCTATGGTGCTGAGGCCATATTACCCCTTGAGGTTGAAATTCATTCATTAAGAGTATCCTTACAAGGCATTGTTGATGATGAACAGTATAGAGTCTCCATATTACATGAGCTAGAGATGCTTGATGAGAGGTGAAAAATACCTTAGTACACTTGCAAGCCTACTAGAACCATCTCAAATAGAGTTACAACAAGAAGGTCTGAGCTCACCATTTTGAGATCAGAGACTTAGTTCTAAAGATGAATTACAAGACCTAGCCACACAGAGAGAAGGCTGACAAATTTGAACCAAATTGGGATGGCCCATACATAGTCACAACATCATATGGTCTGGCGTGTATCAGCTTGCAACCTCGGAGGGAGAACTATTTCTAGAGGCATTGAACAACATGCACCTCCGTAAGTATTATGCATAAATTTTTGAAAAAAGTACAAAAAAAAATTGCAAAAAGTTCCTGAAAAAAAGTACAAAAAAATTTGAAAAAGTTTCTGAGAAAAAAGAAAAAAAATCAAAAAAGAAAAAAATGGTTGTCTTGATGAAAACCTGGCAAACATGCATCTTGGCATGCAAAAAAAGAAATCAAGAGAAAAATCCCGTCCAATAGTGAAAACCTGGCAAATAGGTGCTTTGGGCAAGTACTATGGTGAAAACCTGGCAAACAGGCGCCACGCGTAACAAGTTGTTGCTCCATTGTCTATCATGGCTCCACCTAAAATCTTGATGTCCTTTCTTGATCACATCTTTCAGTTTGTATCGACCCTAGTGCCCCTTTATGGCCTGTGATTGGTTGATCTTCTTTGTCTTCCCCTTGGTCTACCCAATCTATCTGTCCTTTTGGCGTCTGTATATAGCCTCTATGTTGTCTGAGGGTAGATTCCTAGCACTGAGTGTCTTTGAATTTGAATTCAAACTGGGGGCAAGACCTTGCACGTGGTTTACCCATGAGATTCCTTGACTATTCAATTTTGGAGATAACACATTGTAAATATCTTAATGACCTAAAAAAACCCTAAAAATCCAAATATGCAAAAATTCCAAAAAAATCAAATAATGTCCTGAAAAAACTTCTAAAAATAAAATAATGTCCTAAAAAAATTGCTAAAAATTCAAATATGATCCTGAAAAAAGACCAAAAAAATTCAAATATCTCAAAAATCGTAAAAAATTGCAAAATCTCTTCAAAAATCTGTAATAAATTTGTACATACTTGTCTTCTTTTTGTGAATCAAACATCGTGTTTGCTGACATCAGTGGCAGAATAATCAATCTGTGCTTAACAAAATCATATGCGATCTGAATCATTGTGACCTAGCATTCAAACTGATTGGACCATTCAAATTTTTTTATCTTTGCTATCTATCAATTTGTCCAAGACTATCAATTAGTTCTCAAATCAATTTGCAATCTAAGCTACTAATCAACGAACATCTACTGCAAATAACAAAAGCTCAGAATGGCTGTTGGCTCACATTCTTTTGTGAGTATTTTTGATTTTATTTTTTGATCATGTTCCTATGCTACTCGATGATATTTATGAAACTTATGAGAGTAGCTAGGATGGTTCATGACCAGTTGATTTTGCTTTACTTTTTCTTCCTGTTTAATGGTCTCATGAAGTGCTGCGACATGTCTGCTACATGCTTTCAGGATAGAGAAGATCATCCTCTATCTGCATTGTGTTTGTTTATGCAAAAAGGATGAATTTTGCGCTCTAGCTTTTGTGCCCCGATGCGCCTCATCCGCTTTTGCAATATCAAAATAAGCTCTTATAACAAAATTGCACCTTTTGAAGGCCAACATCTTTCTACTAACATTTCTTTGTCTAATTCTTCTATCTGCTAATATTTCTTTAGTCAGTCATCATAGTCACCTTGGTCTAGTACTCTGGTACATCAAAAACAAGTACATCTTGCATATATGCATTCATAAACTAGAAAATAACAAAAACATGTGCATTTGCATTCATTCATTTTATACATGAGCATACTTTCAAACCTACATTTTGCATTCATACATTTTGAAAAGCTAAAGAAAAAAACAATTATTGCATCCATAACATATATTATGGTATAAACAAAGGCAATACATGACAATATATCAACATCATCATATAACAGGAAAGAAAAGCATATACATAAGCATCCTCTACATTATACAATAGCTGCATATCATATATCAATGTCTCAAAAAAGCATCAGAGTACAAAAAAATCAAGGTAATGTATACACTAAGGCCCATAGGCTCATAACATGTCATATGTGTGTGAAAATTGTCCCTCTGCTAGAGAGACTCTCTATCAACCCCTGCTCTCTCGGTCCTCCTGATCCCTGTCCTGTTAGGAAGATGAGGCTCCCCCCATGTGCTGCCCTAACTTCCCTGATCTAGGTGGCCCCCTCGGCCCCATCACTCCCCCACTGCTTTGTGTCCTATGGGAATGTGATCTGCTGGATGATGCTCTATAACTCGGTGCCCACTAATCCTATGGCACATCTCTCCTGTACATATCCTTCCAATACTGTGACTCTGCTCGGACATCTGATAACATCCTTGAAATATCACACACACCCACATCTCTGATGGAACTGAAAAACTGGTGTGACTCCTCCTTGGCTCTCTATGCTTGGGACCTATCTATATCTTGAGAGAAAAGTAATGTGTCCCTCTATGCTATCAACCAATCCACCTATGCTGTGAGCGTTGATCACTTGATAGCCCACGCAACTCTATCTGTATCTCTCTCTAGAGTCAATCTGTCTATGTGGCTCATGAGCTTTGTAATGTGCTAGATATGACCCTCACACCGGTCATCTGGACCCTATATGTCATCCCTGTGTGGTGACTCATCCCTATCCTTATCTATCTACATCGACGCACATCACCGAGATCCCTGTCGTCATCATCATCATCCTCCTCCTCCTCCTCATCATCATCATCATCATCATCATCATCATCATCATCATCATCATCATCATCATCATCATCATCATTTGAATCCTCCTACCCATCGCCATCCTCATCCTCCTCATTATCCTCCTCCTCGATGCTCTCATCTCTGGGCACTCACAATCTCGGTATTTCCACATCAGGATCTATCAAAGGAATCAGCCTATGCTACGCAAACCACCTATCATACCCATCAGTAGTCCCTGTGTATGCCACACCTACATCTGCTACCCTGATGTAGGAGCATCCCAGGGTAGTTGGCTATCCTGCATGTTTGGGAGATTTGATGGAGTTGTGTGGACTTATTTTCATGTGTGAGGGATTTGGTAGAGTTGTGTGGACCTACTTGGGTCTTGGGTAATTGGTTTTGATGTATTTAATGGGACTTGGCATGGTCTTGGTTGCTTGGCATGGACTGGGAGGAGCTCGGCCTTGCTTAGGAATTTGGTGCCTATTACAAGCCATATAAGTAATTTTCCACAAAGATTTAGAGGATTAAAATTTCAGGGATTGAAGAGGGCCTATATTTCTACCTACGGTTCGAAGCACGATTCCTAATTCATCCGGAGCCAGGAGATATCATGATTTTACTAAGACAACTATTTTGGGCATTTAATTGTTGTTGTTGGCCGACTTGTGGCATTTAATTTCGGTATTTGTATTTAATTTATGTTCAAGG
>MU227574.1:1695553-1750134 GCA_018584345.1 Thuja plicata | reverse complement strand
TTATGGAGAAGAAAGAAGGACATGGGAGCTTCATCAAAAGGGGGTTCTTAGATTTTTATGCTTTACTTTTGTGAATCCTTGTTTTAGATGGCTTTTATGATAGATTAGTTAGGTTAGCATGTTATTTTTGGGTTTGTGGTCCCCTAGATATGCTAAATAGGCCTTTTTCTAGTCTTACAGATTGTTTTCAGAAAGTCGACAATAATTTTATTGATTCTTTAGTTGCGTCTATCTATGGGATATGCATGTTAAGATTCATGTTTAGTTATGAGTTAAAGACAATTAACCAAAGGTGCTAATCTTGTTTCATCTGAAGCATGACGTTTGGGTAATTTTGGTGGATCGACTATGTGAAGTGACACGTCTATTAATTTTGAGTTGCGCGGTTCTAATTATGTTGCATGCTTGGTTTGGCCAACAAGAGAAGCATTGAAGGGATTCCCAAAGCTGACAAAGATCATATCTTTTGGAGAAGATACTTATAGTAGTTCATTTGAAGATCACCAAGGGTGAATGATAAGAAAAGAGACAAAAAAAGGACATAATAGAATGCTGATTGTTTTGGAACAGTAAAGCCATTTCATTCATCAGTTAAAGATGTATGTGAAGAAGTAGAGAGTGTATACAATTAATTAAAACTGATCAAGACAATAGGTCTACTCAAGCAGTTCATTATTAGATATAGTGTATATCTATTTTACTGAAGGTTATAGCCTTCATCATTTCAACAGTGAGCTTTTCAACAGTGAGTTCTCACCCCTAACAGGGTTATTTGTAAAAGACTCCAAACAGGGTCTGATCCTTAACCAGGTCACTATACTTATTGCATTGTAAAGAACAACTCTTAACAGGGTTGTAAGATCTTCTAACATGGATTATTATACTCAAGTACAATTCTTTGTGGGTGCTAATTCCCACTGGGGTTTTGACCTATTTTGGTTTCCTCGTAACCAAAATTGTGGTGTTCTATTTTGTGTTATCTCAATGTGTATATGATTAATGTTGTTTTTTAATTAATTAGAGAAAAGAACTAAACTAGATTATAAATGATTCACCCCCCCTCCTAGTTATCCTTTGGGACTATTCCAACAATTTGGTCATTGGGCGAAACAATGCCCTCAAAAAATTCAAAAGGAAAAAAATAAGGGGCAAGAACAAAATAAGGGCTAGAGATTGGAGTGGAAGAAAAAAATAGAGGAAGCAAATTCCCCTTCAAATATCTCTGAAGAAAATACGGACTAGAAGACAAAAGGTAACTTTGAAGAGAAAGCAGAGATCCATCAACAGGGCAAATTGGGGAAATCCTAACTAGAAAAGAACAAGAAACAAAAAAACAAGAGTCAGAAGAAAGGATAAATGAGATGACTAGTCTAGAAGAAAGTGTGGAACTTCTCAAAGGAGAAGAAACACTAAAGGATCCAAGGGAGGAAGATAGTGTGGTTTCCCCCAAAGGAGAAGAAGCAATAGTGGATTCAAGGGTGGAATAATCATTGATAGGGATAGAAAATGTCTTAACTAATCAAAGTATAGAGGATAGCCAGGAAACTAGTATAAAGAAAGATCAGGATTATAACTCTCCAAAAAGTGCAAAGATTAAGGATTCTCCTTTAATCACATCAAAGATAAAACCCTTGGAAAATATGGACAACAAGGAAGTAATAGACCTAGAGGGGAAGAAGAATTATTGGACAAAGGTGGGAGACTCAAAGAAAGGATCAGGAAAGAAAGGCTTTAGATCTCCCCAAGGAGAATCTATTGCCAATGATTAGAATAAAAACTCAGGGAAGAAACTTGAGAGTGCTTTGATGAGGATCTCCATCTTGAATTTGGCTAAAAAGAATGGGGCTCATTAGCAATGAGGAGTTTAGATTAGAGGACAACAGAAAGAAGATACTGGTACTCCAAGACAAGAAAGAGGAAGGAAATCTGATAATGTCCAGAGGGAAGAGGAAGAAAAATAGAATATAGCGGATGGTAAACAACTCACCATCCATCAAATTTGTTCTCCAACCCTTAAATGAAGATTATTTCATGGAACATTCGAGGAATCAATGGTCCTCATAAGAAATATGTAGTTAGGAATCTAGTGAGAGACTCTAAACCAGATATTTTGATGATTGAAGAAACTAAGATGTTAAAAGAAAAGACAAAGAAAATGAACCAGATAAAAAATGGGGGCAGTTTTTGAAGTAGTTCAGAAGGGGCCTTTGGGGGACTGGCTATCTTCTGGAATCAAACCTATTTCAATTGCCAACTTTTGAAAGAAGAAATTTTTTTCTTGCAGTGAAAGTATGTAGTCTTAAGGAAATTTTTTCCTGGATTCTTATTAATTCTTATGCTCCATATACGAAGTCAGGAAGATTAAATCTATGGAAGAAGTTGCATGATTTTAGGGAAACCTACACTAAGAACAACTTTCATGGGGGATTTCAATACCCCTCTGAAGAAAGAAGATAAATCAGGAGGGAATATTACCCAAGTGGAAAGCAGGGTTGATTTGATGGATTTTATTACTAATGAAGGCTTGCTAGATGTTGAGCTGGAAGGAATAAATTATACTTGGTCTAATCGTAGAGTTGGTGCTGATCTTATCCAAGTCAAGCTTGATAGGGTGCTCATCACCTTGGATTGGTATACTAAATTTTCCCTCTCTCTATCTTCTCTCTCCAAAATTGGTTCAGACCATTTCCCCATCTCCTTTTCTACTTGTCCCTTCTTAGGCAAAAAAAATGCACCTTTCAGATTTGAGAAGATGTGGCTTGAGCATCCTAACTTGGAGAATAAAATTAGGGAATGGTGGAACATAAAAGTGGATGGTATAGCAATGTTTAAAGTGGTCAAGAAAATGGCTAATGTTAAATTTAAAGTGTAACACAAGAATAAGAATGTTTATGGGGATATTTTTCATTTTAAAAATAAGATCCAAATTGATTTGAAAGAAACTCAGGAAGAAATTCAAAGAAATGGTTTGACAAAAAATATGAAAGCTCAGGAGAATCAAGTTCTTGTGGATTGCCATAATATAATAGCTAAGGAGGAGACATTCTGGAGGCAGAGATCCATATCTCTCTGACTGAAGTCGGGAGACAAAAACACTTGATTTTTTCATCTTATAGCTCTCAAACACAAAGATATAAACATGATTCATTCCTTATCCGCCACAAGAGGTATCATCACTAAAGAAGAGGAGATAAGGGAAGAAATGTTGGGGTAATTTTCTACTCTGTTATCAAAGGATCATAACCTTAACCTAGAAGACCAAGAAAAAATACTAGAATCAATTCCTAGTAAAGTGCATATCCTGAGAAATTCCTACCTTAAAACCATTCCTTCGGATCATGAAATTAAAAAGGCCTTTTTCTCCTTTGAGGGAGAAAAATCCCTAGGATTGGATGGTTTTCAGCTATTCTTCTTTCACCATTTTTGGAGCATAACAGGTAAATATGTTTTCTCTACTATCAAGGAGTTCTTTGGTACCAAAACAATCTTAAAGGAACTCAACTCCACCCTTATAGATCTCATACCTAAGAAAATAGGAGTTAACACTGTTGATGGTTTTAGGCCTATAAGCCTTTGTAATTCCTTATACAAGATCATCTCTAAGGTTCTCACTTCTAGAATCCTAAGCTTTCTGCCTAATTGGATTTCTCCCCAACAGAATGACTTCCTGGATTCTATCATTGTTTTCCATGAGAACATTCACTCCTTAGAAGCTTCCAAAAAACAAGGGTTCTTGATGAAGCTAGATTTGTTGAAAGCCTAAGGAAGAGTTTATTGGTCCTTTCTTTCAAATATTTTATTGTCTTTTGGCTTTGATAAGGATCTGGTTAGACTGATTATGCAACTGGTTACTACTGTCTCCTTTGTAATTGTTAATGAAGGCTCTTCTAAATTATTTCATCCCTCTAGAGGTTTGAGGCAAGGAGACCCTATATCCAATATCCTTTTTTCTATCATGGTGAAAAGTACTAGAGATATATTAACAGTCTGGTGATAAAAGGTCAAATAATTGGCCTCCACCCTTATTCTACAATACATAAGTGCTCGCATAAAATTTTTGTTGATGACACCATCATGATGGGGGAAGCCTTAGTGAAAGAAGCAAGGAACATGAAAAAGGTTCTAAATACCTATACTAATGCTTCAGGGCAATCCTTAAACTGGGAGAAAAGTTCCTTATACTTCAGTAACACTCCTGAAGAAAGACAAAGAAAAATATCTACTATCCTTGAATGTAAGATAGGGATATTTCCTGCCTCTTATTTGGGCCTTCCCTTATGTCTGAAACCTGATGATTATTTTTGGAATGGCATCTTAGACATATTTCACCATAAATTGGCTGGCTGGAAAGGAGTGAATTTGAGCCAAGACGGAAAATTTCAAATTCTAAAATCCATTCTCCAAAACCTTTCAGTCTATGCTCTTAGTCTCTTCAAAATTCCATAGAAGTATGCTGATTTGATTGAAAAAATTCAAAAAAGATTCCTTTGGTCTAGTGTTGAAGAGAAGAAAAGGCTTAGCCTTGTTTCCTGGGATGTGGTTTGTAAACCAAAGAAACATGGAGGGCTAGGTATAAGAAGCATAAGAAACACAAATGAGGTCCTACTGGCTAAACAATGCTGGATAATTTTTGAAGAGGAAAAGGAATGGAACACTATCCTAAAGAGTAAATATCATCTTAACTCCTTAGATGAAACCTTAAGGAATCCTTTGGATATCCAAGGTTCCTTTATCTGGAATAGTATCTCTAAAAGCAAGAAACTGGTCAGGAAGGGGGTTAGATGGAAGTTGGGAAATGACAGGAATATTAATCTTTGGAATGACAAATGACTAAAGGAAATTTCCCTTAATGAAAATCAGGAATGGTTTCCTGCTATTCAGGACTGTAAAGAGATAATTGGGGAATTGGTATCAGATTATTGGATCAATGAGAACTGGATTGTTTTGGATCCTATTGATGAAAACCTTAAAATTGTGAATAAGCAACTTAATCACTAGTTCTTAAGAGATAACGAGAAAGATACCTTGATTTGGGGTCTTGAGGAAAATGGAAAATTCTCTGTCTCCTCTGCTTCAACCCTTCTCTCTGCCCAGGAAGACCGTCCCTTCTTCTCTCAGGTATGGAATCAAAATCTTACTCCTAAAATCAACATATTTTTTTGGTTTCTTATTCAGAACAAGATTCTCATAGTGGACAACCTTTGCAAAAGGGGCTTTAATATGCCCAATAGATGTTTCGTGTGTTGTTCTGAAGCTGAATCTTGTAATTACATGATGATTCACTATTCCTATACTAGAAATGTGTGGGATTCTATTTTCAAATAGATTCATTTGGAATGGGTGAAACCTCAAAATATTTAGGATTTAGTAAAACAATGGTCTTGTCCTTTCCTTGGAAAATAAATTAAATCTCTCTTGAACTTGTTTCTCCCCCACTTCACATGGAGAATTTGGAAGGAGAGAAAAATAGATTTTTTTGGGAAAAAATACTCCTTATGAGAATGTTACAAATCAAGTCTATAGAAGCTTAATGGAAAATTTCAGATTTACTCTCTCAAGATATTCTCCTCTTAAGAATAATTCTCAGGACATCAAAGACATCTTAAATTGGAATCTTTAGGGTCAAAGAAACAAAGACTCTAGCTCTAGAGAAAACACCATATGGACTGCTCCACCAATAGGATGGGTTAAAGAAAACTTTGATAGCACAACAAAAGGAAATCTTGGAAGGGCTGGAGTGGGAGGATTATTCTGAGACTGGGATGGAAATTATTTGGGAGATATAGTAGCTCCTTTGGGAATCCAAACTAACCATATTGTGGAATCTAAGGAAAATCTTCAAGTTGTGCTTCTGGCTAAAGAATTGGGTTGTTCAAAGCTCTGGTTGGAGGGATATTCCCTAAATATAATAAATTGTATTAAAGGAAAGAGTGAGGTCTTGTGGACAATTGCCCATATTATTGATAAAATTAATTTTACTCTTCAAATGTTTTAGGAACTTATATTTCCCATGTATACTGTGAAGGAAACAAACCTGTGGATGGTTTTTCCAATGTGGGGCCCCATAATGATGTCATCCAATTTTGGAAAGGGGAAGTGGATATTAATACTGAGATCTTAAGTCTTATCAAGTACGATAAGCTTAATCACAAGGAAGGCTCTATTAATACTAAAATTAATGATGAACATGACACTTAAGATAATGGGAAATGATAGCTGTCAGGAGAGGGGTGCAAAAATTATGAAAGACTTAACCTCACACGGATTGTGGGTTATTTCTTTAAACTTAAAAAAATAAACCAGAAGTGTCTCAATATCTCAACATCTAGAACCCTGAAATTTTAGAACATATCTAAGAAAATGGGAGGAGGTTTGAGAAGGGAGGAGCCACTAGATTGCACAAAATAGAAATAGGAGAAAAAAGTATGGAGAAAGCTGAAGTGCGGTGGAGTGAATCCTTACATGGAAAGACTGCATGGGTTTGATAAAGAAGTAACTAAAAAATTTGTGGCTAGCTGGGCTAATGACAAGGTTAACCTATGGGGTAAGTCCTTCTTGCTCATGATGAACACTATTTATGAGATTACGGGTCTGTCTACAGAAGGTATGAAATTTTATAGGGATAAAAAATGTATGGGGTTGCAAGCTTTCAATCTTTTTCCCAAATCTGAAGATGAAGAAGTGCTCTTGAGTAAAGGATTTGGAGAATATGTGGACATAATGAATATTAAGAGTATCTGGTCCAACATTCTAAAAGTTATGATAGAGTACTTCACTCTAGATGGGCGCTACTCTAAAATTTATAATCTTCACTTTGTTTTGGTGAATCATTTTAGACACAAAAAGGAAGTATCATTTCCTTTTTTCTTGCTTAGCTATCTGAATAACAACATAATGGAGCATAGGAAAATGTTTAGCAATCCTGTGTTGCATGAAGGGCTAACTCTGCTCATCACCGACTATGCAAGGAATAGTATCCCAGAACCCATTCCAAAAATGGTTAAAGGGAAAGTAAAGAGAATCAAGATGGAAGGGAAAAAGGTGGATTCTAAGAAGAGGGAAAGGAGTAAGAAGAAAGAAATTCTGGACAAAGATGAGGAAGATGAAGACCAAATCCTTTCCCCTCAGGGAAATGAAGAAGAAATGATATAGGAGGAGAACATGGAGGAAGATCTAGTGAATGAGGAGGAGGTCCTTTTGAATGAGGAAGAGGTTTTGAATATAGATAATGAGAAAGATGAGAGAAAAAAGGATGTTGATAATAGGGAAAATGAAGAAGAAAACCAAGAGGAGGAAAAAGGTGAAAAAGGAGAGGAGAAGGATAATGAGGGAAAATATAAGGATGACTTGAACAAGAAGCTTAATCTTAGGGATAGAGAAAGAAACTAAAAAAAATAGAGAAAGGGAAGAGGCAAGCAGATTAATGTCAAGTTTGACATTGATGACAGAATCCCCAAGAGCAAAGAGGACCACGATGCTAACATGGAGAAGTAGATCAACAAGGACATGAATGATATGAAGTAGCATATGAAGGATATGGAAGAAGCCATGGAACCCTTTAAATCTAAGTTGGAAAAGTTGGAAAAGGATCTTTTGATGAAGGTAAATAAAAATAATTTGAATGATGGGACAATGGCTAGAATTACTGCTTTGGTTGAGGAGAAGCTAAAAGATATGAACAAAAAAAAAAGCTACAATGGGCATATTATTAGTGAAATTATTAAGCAAAACAACGAGGGAATTAAAGTCTCAGTGATTAACCTAAGGGAATTGTATGCCTGTCTGGAGAGTAGCATGCTGGAGAACACACCTATCATGATGGAGGAAGATGCAGAGAGCTCAGGGCTGGGAACCAAAACAAGAAGCAACATCAAAAGGAAAATTATAGAAATGCCTAAGGAGCTAAAAGCTCTAAAAGATTCCATTGACGAGATAGAAGATTTGTAGAAAGAGGCTGAGAAGGCCTTGAAAAGTAACAAGTAGTTTCTCTTTCTGTTCTGTGCTGGTAGTTTTCTGGTAGATGTGCTGGAAACTATTTTTTGGCTACTTTTTGTAACTCCTTTTGGGTTTCTTTTCGGGTATACTGGGGTCCTTCTTTTTTTTATGTAGTAGGCTATTGATGTTTGTAAGGGCTGTTGTTGTCTATCTTTTTTTTTAAGCTGTATATGGTTTCAGGTTCCCTTCAAAACCTATATTTACCTTTATCAAAAATAGTGTGTTTGTAACCTTTAACAGGGTTGGCTCTTCACCGAGCTCACTTCAGAAGAGTGAAAATTTTGGGTTACCGGTCCCAAGTAGCTTTTCCCTTAACAGGGTTTCCACGTTAAAAATCCATGTGTCAAATGTGTATATGGTTCATTGCTTTGATGTTTTTCTTTACACATTAGTAAAATAGGATTGATCGGTAAACACTAAGTTATTTATAGTATTTCAGTAAAGGTTAAGAAAAGATAAACTTCTATTTGGTAAAGGTTAATAAAAGAATAAATAGTATAATCACCGAGCAGTATAGACAAGTTAGATTTACACAAGGCATACATCTTGTAGGACTTAAGATAACTAGAGGTTTTATATTTGTGGTATAAAGTTTTGGTTGGATTATTGGATTAATTTTTTAGGCCACTGATTCACCCCCCTCTCAGTTATTCTAACAGCCTAAAAAAGAAGGCCGCATCAACTAGAGAGGTAAGCATGTTTATTGGGCAAACATGTTTGTCATAACTTGTAAACAATTTTGGGAAATGACATCCCTAGGAGTTACCTCCATGGGACCTCCACTAAAAGCAAATTGTGGAGACACATGGTTCCTTTAGCATAGGAGGGAAAGAATTCAACCAACTCAACAATGTACACCTAGCCTAGACTATTAACAACATGAAAATCACTTCAAATTTATAGAGCTCACCGCTTTTTACAAGACTCGAACAACAACTTAAAGAAATATACAACGCTCTACAAACTAATTTTTACAAAACTTACAAACTATAGAGTAGGACAACAAAATTCTATCTACAAACTATGTAAACCAATAGGGAACAAACGTCTCCCCTTTGACAAAGACAATTACAAAGGAAAAGGAGACACACCAGGTCTAGAAGGAACAACATTCCAAACAGAAAGCACAACTTAGACAACACGGGTGAAAGAACACCCAACATGCAGAAAGCCCAAATGGGTAGAAAAAAACAAAAAGAAAACAAAATAAAAAGGGAAACAAAAAACAACAAAAATAAAACAAACCAGGAGTGAACAAAAATAAAATTCAAATCAAGGGAACCCAAAGGCCTACCTAAAACTCAAAATGCTAGAAAGGGGAACTAAAAACTATCTCACTCTGTCACCAAAATGCTTTGAAGAATCTTTGAACACACCTCCACACCTTCTAGCTCAAAAATCTTACCTAAAAAAAAACTTTGCTTCGCTCTTTAGATAATTCATCAGGAGTTAATTAGTTCAGGATAAATGTAAAATGAAAGGGTAAAATGCCTTAAATAATGTCTGAAGGAGCACATTAATTACTAATGTTTATTCCATGAAATAGGCTGGCCATCAAAGTCTGGACCTTAGTAGGCTTGGTGATCATCCCCTCTGAAAAAGGGTGAGATGATTGACAGGTCCCAAAGGTCTAGAAGTTGTTGGCTTCCAAGAGACAAGAATTTGGGATCCGAATCCCGAAGAGGACCAGAAAGACTAATGAAAGACAAGGCGAGGGAAAAGGCCTAGAAAATATAAGAAAAAAAATGAAACAAAAACAAACGGGACCCAAAATTTTGTTGAAAAAATGTAGGGACAGGTATGCAGGGCATAACACATTGTTCCTCCATTTACTACCTGCAAGGTAATAGACAAGTTGAAGCTTCCAACAAGATGAATTTGAAAATCCTGCACAAAATGGTAAATAAATCATGAAAATATTGGCATTATAATTAAATCTTGCATTTTGGGCCTACAAAACTATTATCAGAATGCCAAGAGGGGCTACACAATTTTCTCTTGTCTATGGCTCAAAATCAATATTACTCATTGGAGTTGAAATCCCATCTTTAAGAGTGTCATTGCAAGGGCTTGTAATAGATGAATACTATCACATAGCACATATTCAAAAGTTAGAATTTTTAGACGAGCACATAAAAGAGGCATTAAATAATTTTAGGGTTTATCCAAAAAGGATGTCAAAAGGATATAACAAGAAGGTCTATCACCAAGAATTTCAATTTGGAGACCTCGTATTAAGATAAAATCCTAAAAATCAGCAACATAGAGAACAAAAAGGAAAATTTGAACCCAACTGGTTGGGACCCTTCATCATCACAAAAGCATTTGGTTCTGGAGCTTATCAACTCTCAACACTAGAAGGAAATCTATTTCTGGATCCAATCAACACAATCCACTTAAAGAAATTCTATACTTAATATCCTAAAATTAGAAGTTTGTACAAGAGAAATTAACCTAGAGAAAATTTGAAAAATAGAGGAAAATGATCGTGAGGAAAAGAAAAAAACATTAGAAAAAGACCTGAAGAAAAAGAGTATTCTTGGTGAAAACTTGGTAAACAGGCATCTTGATACTAATAAAACAAAATAAAAAAGATCAAATGTACAAAAAAATTGAAAAATAAGGAAAGTGCCTTGGTGAAAACCTGGTAAACATGCGCCTTGGTAGAAAAAATAGCAATAAAAATCGAAGTGGTGAAAACCTAGAAACCAAGAACTTCTTGTAATCATTCACTCCATCTATAAATACATTTCTTTGACCATCTTTCTTGTATCAACTTTTTTGTATGTACATATTTGTCAATGATTTGGCATTTTTGAGTGTATCAGTCATTTATGCATCCTACAAACCATGGCTTAGAATAGTGTCTTGTCTTATCCTTAGGTCTGTTAATCATCTATGGGGGAAAATCACTCAATTCAACAACAATGTTTCATCAACATCACCTCAACACCACTGATCAAGTGTCTTATTGCCTTTAACTGAGGGCAAGTTTTAATCAAATAATCACTTGATGACATCATATTTAGACTTATCTAGCACTATGTTCAATCGTCATCCAAACAAAGGTGTTTCTCAATACCATGCAATAACCACAAAAATATACCCATAGATGGTCTTATCCTAGATACTAATGTTTGTGTCTTCAGAGTACCTCAATTATGTCAATGGTACTAGAGCACAATGATGAAGACTGGACTATTTTTTTGCCATTTGTTGATTCAATTTTTGCTTATCGTGTCTCTCAAGCGACTCTATGAGGAATTTTTAATAGAGAAGAAAGGTCAAAGGGAATGATATTTTCTTTGGTTGCTGTCTATGGGATGTATCCTAATGAGATATTCTACACATATATTTGGTGAAGCCCATGATGAAAAACTTTAAAGCATCATATTGCTACACGGAAGGCTCAAATTTTGAGACCTCAATAGATGTATGTATCAAAAGGATGAGGGAAATCATTCCTTGTTTGTTGATATTTAATTAATTTTTGACTGTCATTATTCCTAAGGACTTTCATAATGTAAAAGAACTAGAACACCAAGGAACACATATGATATTTTCTTTGTCTGTCGCTTGTGGGATATTTTTCCAATGACGTCAATGGTAAAATAATGTGGGTGTTTGTGATAAGAGCCTCCACACAAGTGGTACGCTACACATACCTTGAATTTGAATATTTGTACCCTAGATAGAGGTTGGAAATATTATTCCTTGTCTTTTTTACATGATTGATATCTAGATCATCATGATTCTAAATATCTTGATGCTTATATCACATTGCATTATCAATAACCAGTAAAATCAATATTCATATCATCATAGTAACCTACATACTAGTGGTGGTTGTACTTGGTTAAAAACAAGAAGAAGATGATATACGGATCATCATGGTTAAATATGTACCAATGATGGTCATATCTACTTCTAGATTGCAAAAATGCTCAATGATGAAGTGCATAACTAAAGGAAGTTGCATGATAGATTGCATTAATTTAGTGTTGCATGAATTTTCCTTGACTGAGATAATCATGCCTATCTTTTGTGAGGGAAAAATAATGGATATGACATCCATATCCAAACTTCAAAGCACTCTCATGACATCATCACACCAATCTACACATGGTCAAGTATCTTACAATACTGACACAATAACATACCTACATCATATGTTAGTAACATTGAATAATAAATCCATAACATATGTCTTATACACATACATTTCATCCATGATACATTGCATTCAATTGCATAATCATATATACTATCAGAACTATGGTCCCACATTATTCTATCATATACATCATGCATCTCATAAACATTTTTCATTAAATAGAAAAAGCAACAGAAAAAATCTTTCTTCACTGTATATCATTATCATTTCACAATATTGCATACAGGTCACATGCATAATCCATCTCATTTGCATCATCAAACTAAATTTATATATTACATATACATTTGCATCCATATCATCAACAAAAACATAAACATAAACATAAATCATCATGAAAAAACACTACATATGCATCAAATAAAGCCGCATCTCCTATATCATAAACATGTAATTGTTAGTATATCCAGGTACAATGAGATCAAAATGGTGGATATATTAGTCAATCAAGTGTCAATAAAGTACATCACACATCATACATCGAGGATCTATACATCAAGATACATCAGAGCTTTGGAAAACATCACAAAAATAGAGATACAACATGATATGTCAAGCCTGATTGCCTGCATCTGGATCTCGTCAGGCAAGTGGAGGGATGTCTAATCTAGTAGGTGTTGCACCCTCTAACTATGTAACTACCTATGAATAAGGAGGTACTCTGGCATTAGGATTTGAAAAAACTACAAAGTATGCCACCTGATAGTAGGATGCTCTACTATGATGTAATGTTGCATCTCTCGGTGCTCTGTCCAAAGGTCTATCTCTGTCACCCAACTGGTTGTGCAATACTGCTACATAGGTCCTCAACTGAGCTCTCTCCTACCATAATATGGTGATAGTAGAAACATCACCTATATCTCTCTATGTAAGAACCTATCTCATAGGAACTAATAGAGGTACCTATCCACTAGGTGCCTATGGTAGTCTCAAGCTCTATCCCCGGGTCATCTGTAGTCCTCCCTGAGGAGGAATGAGAACCTATAATGAAGGACATATCCTACCCTAATTCTTAAGAGGTACTGGAGAAAAAAATATGACTCTCAACCCACTGCCACTGACACCTACTACTCCTAGACCACCACCCTCACCTCTCTTCTCCCCTCTACCACCTTTTCCTCCATCTCTCCCAACTGGTGATCTCCCTCTTTCTCCGTTGAGAGGTGATATCCCTACTCATCCTCTAACTCTCCTCCTGGCTCCTCCATCTCTAGCCCCATTTCCATCATCATCATCATAATCATCATCATCATCATCATCATCATCATCATCATCCTCCCCATCACCCAAAATTAGTGGTACCTCATCTGGAGCAGTCAATCTCAGGAAGGGATGTTGTGCAACATATTGTGCATATGTCCATGTCATACCACCATTTGTGACCTTTGGGGCATAATCCCATGGTACTGGCATAGGCCCTCCATACTCCTATACAATAGTCTCATAATGTAACCTTGGACCTCACTACACCTCATCATCCCTCTTCTGTCTGTATGTTGCCATACCCTGTGGTGAACCCTACACTCTACCAAACTGTCGGAGTACTCTGGTAACTATAAACCACTCAACAATGTAATAAGTATGGCCAATCATATATTGACCTGTGAAAAAATAGGGCATCTCCACCTTATCCTCAGCCCACTCCATGTAATCTAGGTAAGGCCAACACACTACTAAGGAAACATCATCAAGGACTCAGCGCCAATACTCCAATCACCCCAATCAAGGTTGTACCATGTCAACCTCATGCATGTATAAATGGCTCCTCTGCAACTCATACTCATGGAACCTCTAGTCTCATTACTGGGATGTTCTCCCAAGCCTAGATCTGCAATAAAATAATGCCAATAGACATGGTATAGTCATATATATACACAACCTAGTGAATCTCATGATACAAGTGTGCCAATAAATAATATCCACAAGAAAAATGTTGTAGTCTCTATAACAAATCCTTGAGTAAGTGGGATTAACCACAAGAAAATCCCTATGCACTCCGGTCAAGAACAAGAAAACCATTGATCAAGCTGGCCAGTAGAATAGGAAGTGCCTCATAATGTGCCTCCATAGACTCCCATGAGATATCACATCCGGTAATAGAAGGATTGCGAAAGAATCACTGAGCTACTATAATACCATGCTGTCCCCTCTGATCATAGAAAACAATATCTCCCAAAACATGAATACAAAGGATCGGGTAGACATCCTCTGGTGTAATAGTCATCTTATCGGTAGGAAGGTGTTGTGCGCTGAATGTCATCTCTTGGAAAGAGCAGTCAATAACCCATGATTTACCCAATACTTGGGTATATTGAGCAAATGGGAAAGGCCACACTGTGCTAAAATTCAATGCTCATAATGTGTCAACATGCCAATTAAACTGAATACACGAGGACACTGACCATGGAAGATAATAATACCTATATCATGTTGCACAAGGTAAAATGATATAGATATCATAAATCAAACATCAAACATGCTCAATATAATCCAACATTACCAGTAGATAGACTACAAATGCAATTAAAGGTGACAACACATCAAAAAATGCAAAGGTATAGGTAAAAATGCATACTCACTATCCTGAAACAACATAACAATTTCCAAAAATGAGGTAACTCCTAGAAATGACATAGAAGGAACTAAAAATGACACTGTTACCACAAACAAAAGGTTATAAATGGTAAACAAAGCATCTTTAATGAGAAACGAAGAAAGAATATCAAACTAGTTTTTCTCGGAAATGAAATAACTAATACTGTAAACGAAAGAATAAAATGATAAATGAAAGGGAAAATACTGTTGGTGCAGGGGCACCTAATCCATAAGGTCAAAGATTCATGAAGAGTAAAGAATTTTTTTAATAAATTTTTAACTCACTATGATCATTTGTATGATATATTGATTCATGTTGAATCCATTTGTAAAGACAAGATCAAGAATATTAATGAAGTTGCTAAAAGTTGTCAACAAGGTCCTAGATAGGTCTAGGAAGTCAAAAATTGAGAAATGACCTAATAAAGGGTAAAGTGAATGTAAAATTTCCATTAAATTCCATTTTAGGGAATTCAAGTGTCCATACAAATATTTGTCAAGTCTGGATTTAAACTAGTGAAGTTGTCATAAAAATTTGTAATGCAAAATGCATAAAATATTGTCAAAAGATGCAAGTATATTGTAAAGGGTTAAAAGAGTGTAAGGAGAAGGTTCTAAAGGTGGTTAGGAAGTTATAAGAAAAAAATAATATTAAAACATTTTATTGGTCATTCCAAAGATGAATGAGAAGAGGAAAATCATTTTGAATCAATTGCTATCTTCAAAACTTGTTGTTTTGATTGGTGTTAACTATTTTTATGTGGTTTCCAGGTCTTTTACAAACTTGTAAAGTCTGGAAATGTTGTAAAAAGTATATTTTATTTAAATTAGGATGAATAATATTCCTTTTTGTTTTTGTTTGGAGTGAGTATGTGGAGAAATGAATAATTTATGGCTATTTTGGTAAAAGTTGTTATTTGTAGATCTGAGGATGCTTGACTACAGTCAGATTGAAACATTTGGTATGGACACATTTTGGATAATCAAGACCTCTAATCATATTCTTTGGAAATATATGAGAATTATCTTTCATTTCCATTTTTTTTTATTTGTTTTCATTCATATTTGTGAAAGTTATGTATATTTGAGTGGAAACTAGTTTTTAAAGATCTCCAGTGGAGTTGCAGGCAGTGATTTGTGCTTGTAAATATCAGAATTGGTTTGGTTTCATTTAGATTCATTTTGAGAAATATATGAGATTCCCTACGTATGGTTTGATGTTTTACTTCTAGTTTATGACAGAAAGAATGGCTATCGGTGTAGAGACCATAACTTATAATTGAATTACTGTATTGGGATATTCTTTTGATATGTTTTATACGGAATAATTTGGAAAAATTACACCAAATTATTTGTTAAGAGGATTTAAAAAATAAAAGTGATGAAGAATGGAATCAGATATAGAAATTAGGATATGCAAAGGGAGAAAGGTTGATGTTTTTGTGTTAAAACATGTTGTGTTTTTCCTCATAAGATGCCTCTATACAAAGACATTATTGAATTGATGTTGAAAGGATCATAAAGGATCCTATTGATGCAACATATATAGTTCACTGATTTAGAGATTATATTTGACTTTGACAAGTTGTTCATTTGTTGAAAGGAGATTGGATCATTAGGATCCTAGGGATTGATGAGTTTCCAATTATCTCTCTACACCAAGTGGTATCAAAGCTAGAAGCTCCTGAGTGTTTAGGTAGACCTCCGAGGAAGGAAATCCACACCAGGACCTATCCCTATGTTATGGTTATTTTATTCTTGCTGATGAGATTTTGGTTGCAGGTGCTGGTCCACTAGCTATAGGTGGCAGACATGGAGATTTGTCAGATTGCCAAAAGACCTGGGGAAAGAGGAAGAGAAAGGACTCCTGGGTGAGGCAAGGTAGTTGGTTTGGTGCACCTTGGAGAGAAGCCATATGTACTCCATTGATGGGAGTCTCAACTTGAATAAATAGTAAAGAAGAGGAGGTAAAGAAGACAAGAAGGAAAAGAGTCAAGGATACCCATAAAGACAAAGAACAAGTCAAAGTTCAAGATGCAATTTGAAGTCAATTTCATATGCAATTTATTGCATTCACTTTTCCAAGAGACTTGGAAAGCTTTCAAGGCCGGTAGTATGGTGCGAGGGCACCTAATCTAGAAGGTCAAAAACTCATTAAGAGTAAAGATTTTTTTAATAATGTTTTAATTAATTTTGATCTTTTTTATGATATATTGATTCATGTTGAATCTATTTGTAAAGACAAGATCAAGAATATTAATGAAGTTGCTAAAACTTGTCAACAAAGTCCTAGATAGGTCTAGGAGGTCAAAAATTGAGAAATGACCTAATAAAGGGTAAAGTGGATGTAAAATGTCCATTAAATTCCATTTTAGGTAATTCAAGTGTCCATACAAAGATTTTTCAAGTTTGGAGTTAAATTAGTAAAGTTGTCATAAAAAGTTGTAATGCAAAATGCATAAATATTGTCAAAAGATGAAAGTATGTTGTAAAGGGTTAAAAGAGTGTAAGGATAAGGTTACAAAGATGGTTAGGAAGTGCTAAAACACCAAACATACTATAAAAACATTTTATTGGTCATTTCAAAGATGAATTAGAAGAGGAAGATCATTTTGAATCAATTGGTATCTTCAAAACTCTCTGTTTTGATTGGTGTTAACTATTTTTATGTGATTTCTAGGTCTTGTATGGACTTGTAAAGCTTGGAAATGTTGTGAAAAGTGTATTTTATTTAAATTAGGATGAATAATATTTCTTTTTTTTTTTTTGGAGTAAGTCTGTGGATAAATGAATAAGTTATGGTTGTTTTGGTAAAAGTTGTTATTTGAAGATCTGAGGATGCTTGACTACAGTCAGATTGAAATTTTTGGTAGGGACACATTTTGGATAATCAGGACCTCTAATCATATTATTTGGAAATAAATTCAAATTATCTTTCATTTCAATCTTTTTGAATTCTATTTCATTAATATTTGTGAAAGTTATGTATATTTGAGTGGAAATTAGTTTTTAAAGATCTCCATTGGAGTTGCAGGCAATGATTTATGAATGGGAAAATTTAATAGATAATATATTATGAAACTAGAATCACAAATGGTTATCTTAGAATTGTTTTGGTTTCATTTGGATTCATTTTGAGAAATATATGAGATGCCCTAGGTAGGGTTTGATGTTTTACTTCTAGTTTATGACAGAAAGAATGATTATCGATGTAGAGACCATAACTTATAAATGAATTACTGTAATGGGATCTTCTTTAGATATGTTTTATAAGGACTAATTTGGAACAATTCCACCAAATTATTTTTTAAGAGGATTTCAAAACTGAAATTTATGAAGAATGGAATTAGATATAGAAATTAGGATATGCTATTATGCCCTGCATACCCGTCCCTACATTTTGTGGGAAAAATGTTGGGTCCCCCTTTTCTCTTTTGCTTTTCCTTGGTTTATTTTTGTTTTCTTTTGTTTTCCTCCGGGCTTTGTTTCTGCAAGAGTTTTTTTTTTTTTTTGTCCTCTTTCCTCCGAGACCCAGTCCCAGAGTGTGTTTTTCTTTTGAGTCGGCCAGATTTCAGACTCCGAGATTCTCTGTCACCATGTCTTCTTTTATTAAGAGGTATGGTTGCATGGAATCCCCAGGCCCAGAGTCTAGAGGTTTGCCTTTTTTCAGGGTTTGCAGAGGAAATAAACACAGGATGTTTTACCCTAAGGGTATAAATAGGATTTACCTATCACTTTCACATTTACCACAATCAAAATACTCAAAGCAATTAAAGCGATTCAAAGGTGATTAAGGCGATCAAAAGTGATTAAGTACAAATTGATTTTGGTAATTAACAACATTCAAACAATAGTAAATAGTGGTGCATTCATGGTCATTTCAAGGTGAACCAGTTGCAGAGTGCCTCCCATGCTCACCTTCCACATTCTTCATGTTTTTCAGGTAGGCCTTTCTGGTTCTTTTCCCTTGTGCTTTCCATTTTCACTTTGGTTGTGTTTTCATTTTTTTGGCTTTCGGTTTCTTCCTTTTTTGTTTTTGGTTTCATTTCTAGTTTCCTGTCTTGTTCTTGTTGTCACCTCCCATTGGTGGGGTGGCTCTACTAGAGGGTTGTCCACCCTCTGTGCGGTTGTAAGCTTAGTATGGTTTTGTAGATACCTTTTACATTTTGTAAATTTATGTGAATGGTTGTATATAGTTTGTCAGGGGTCATTTGTGCTTCGGCCCTCCATAAATGTGTATATTCTATGTATATCCTTCCTAGCCTATGGTGAGCTTGTCATTCCCTTTCACGTCTAGACCAAATTGTTGAGATCACCCTCATGGCACCTGTCTGGTTCAAACTCAATACCTTGCCTGTTCAAGCCATGACATATTTCTCTCTCCCTTGTCATGTTGTCTTAATGGTGGGATTAGTCTCCCATGAGCAGGAATTCAAAACCCATCCCATCTGGCATTCATTTCCCTTGTGTCATCCCACTTGTCTCCATTAAGGGACTTTACACCATCTGTCATGTGACCACGTGATGACCCATGTCAGCCGAGTATGGCTCATTGTCGGTCACATTGACAATGGCTAGTTTCTACAGACTCTAGGTCTTGAGAGGTCCCTGGGTCTTCATCCCATTTGTGTTGCTTAAACTAATATCCCAAGCCTTAGGGCATAGGTCAAAATCCAATCCTTGTTAACTTTGATATTCCAAGATTTTGATGCATACTAATACTTTTTGAACAGGTGTGAAAGGGTGGTGAATTCCCCAGAGTCCCTAGAAGGTTTTATTTTTATCATATTATATGTATTGATGGTTCTCCAGTCTTGTAGGTTGCAGATAATCCAATCAACATGTCTGAAGTAACAACTCCTCCTGGAAGTTTGGAGCTTCCAAGTACCTCCACTCGGGCGGCCATGAAAACTAAGGCCGAGAAAATGCTGGCCAAAGTACCATTAACCTCCAAATACCTGAGGGAGGGTGCTCTTGTGGGGTCCAAGGTGGACTCCAAGATGTAGGAAATAAAAGATACAGATCCCAGACTATGGGGTGAAATGAAGGGCTTGGTCCAAGCCATATACTAATAGAGGACCGTCAAAGATGATATGGAAAAATATATGGCCGCCTCCAAAATTATCAAGGCTGTAAGCTTTCCCTTCTTGGTGCAAGCACCAAAGCTGATAATTCAACTAGCGATGCTCTACAATGCTCCCACCCGGGTTGTTTTTCTCATTGATCCTCGACCACTACACTACCTAGCGCCCATCATCAATTTGGATGTGGCTACTTTTGCTTTAGGGCTGGGGATCCCCCAATTCAAGGGAGCCATTTTTCTCTCCTAGTTTGCACCACTAAAGGAGTTTGGGGAAGCATTCCTCCTTGCCTAAAAACATCTCAACACTCACTGGTTGAAGTCCCCATGGAGGGATTATAAAAAGATGAAGCTAGAGATTCCCCGTGGGGACTTTAAAGAATGTATTTAGGTGGGCATCATATTTCTATGTAGGTTCTTTGGAGAGCCCCATGCCTAAGATTTTTTGGCATGGATGTATTACTTCCTCTACAATATCAACACCCACAGTCAGACCTTCAACTGGGCGGCTATCATTGCCAATCATGTAGATGCCCAGCTAAAGAGTGTCCTCCAGAATTCCAAATTTTACATGAAATCATATGTATTGTGGGCACTGGCCTAACAAAGACATGCTTTTTTAGGGTTTGTAGCTAGTGGGAACTCTTGGGAACGGGCCCAACCAGTTGGTGCCATGGGAAAATTATACCCAGGTTCAGTGGGAACTTATCTTCCCTAATTTTGGCAGGGTAAACGACGCATTCATCCACCACAACATTTTGACACTTACTCAGGACACTGAGTATCGGTTGTCATAGGAGGCGATGAACATGGTGAGCACTTACAAAAATTATTTAATTTAATTCTAGTAGCATACATACATTTGGGTGACCAGCTTCTCTGAGAAACCCTACCTGCTCCCTAGGTATTGTGGGGATAGGATCATTCTTTTGGAGTTTTGTTTGCAAATCCTGGAGCTCCACACATTATTTGCCTTGAAAAAGGTAGTATCAATTCCATTCCTGATGGTTTGTGGGAACTATTATTGTAGTCTTGTAGTGGCCAAGGAGGCCGACAATGAATTAAAGAGTCTGGGACTGGCAAAATTCCACCATACCAAAAGCAATTTTGATCCAGTGGGAAAAATAAGGGAGGTGTTACCCTGGGCATCCGCGCCACATAAAGATGATATTGGAGATTTCTAGGAAGATTGCCAAGATAGTTTTGATCTCTGGGCCCAACAGAACTCCCGCATGTCCAAAGGTTTAATGAAAGCCCTCAACCTTCAGGGCTTTTTGAAATATTTCACAAATGATGGGCCTCTGGAGGACCCAACATATAAAGAGTAGGGGATAGAAAAATTAGATCTCCCTCCAGTGGATTAGGGCACCCTAGAGAACCTAATGATCAAGGATGTATGCTGCCCCATATAGATAATAGTGATAAGTATTTTGAGTGGGTGTGTCTGAGGAGCACCCATAAAGGCCCAATGGTGCGGAGGTATGCTTCAACCTCTGGGGCCACTGGACCAAGAAAAAGCAAAGGGAAGGAGAAAGAAAGTGCCCCAACCCAAGTGTCTTCCCAAGGTCCACTCCCCATGATGGCATAGATTCACAAACAGATGGAGGGATCGAGGCTAACAATCCAAAAGATAAGTGCTCAGCTCTCCCACGGTCTCCTCGCAACTCCAGTGGGATCCACTAGCCCGATGGGATCCCCTTCATTGGAAATACTAATGAGTAGGCAGACATTCACCGAGGTAGAGTCCACAGACATTATGGGTGCTGGGGCCCCATTACAAATAAAGAAGAAGAAAAAGGTAAAACCTACCCGAAGCACAGACATGGGCCCTGACATGCCCAATGTTATTCCAGTAGAGGTTAGTTCGGACTCCCCCAAACTGGATGATACTTCAAAAATCTGTCCCCCACACAATGACTTTGATGACATATTTGGGATGGATGAGCTCATGAAATTGCATGGGGAAATAGACTAGGTGATGGAAGAAATTGCCACCCAGGAGAAGCAAAATACCCTTGCTGAGGAAGAGATCCCAGAGAAAGAAGCTATCACAGAGAAGGAAATCCACACAGAGGCACAAATGGAACTTGAGCAGGAGGAAACATCAGTCCAAGAGACTGAGATAGAACCAAGGCAATAAATGATGAGAAAACAATGACTGGGGAAACTAGACCCACAGAATCTACCGTACCCCCAACCGTCACGCTTCAAGTGCCTTTGGTTACTTTCGGTGACCAAGTGCCTCAGAGTACATTTGGTGAGGTAATCTCAGCAGCCAAATGCTAAACATCAGCCAGACACCTCCGCCACCTCCGAAGGATGTTCCAATAGAGAAAGTTATCTTGATGAATGATTTTGAAGAAGAAGAAGAACAAAAACAACATGATGAGGGGATAATCCCTAAAGATATAAATGTTGATTCACTTGATGCTGGGAAAGACAAGGAAATTCCTGATAATATAGGTGTTGCTGATGCTAGCAGAGATTAGGTCCCAGACATCATGGATAAAGATGCCAATAGGGCAAAAGAAACTCAGGCCTCTAGAGAGTAGGAATAGGAATAGGAACATGAACAAGAAAAGGAAAAAGAGCCTGATGAAATTGCAGAGATCGGGAATGCACTGTCGGACTCTGAAGGGAGTCCCAATACTCAGGCCTTGGAAACAAAACCACCCCAGCCACCAAAATGGCTTGTGGAATCTAGAAAGAGAAAGGCCCCAGTGGAAGCAACAAGTGTTCCACTCTCCTTGGCCGAGATGATGGCCTAGAATGCAGAGGCCAAGAAGCCTAAAAAGGCTTGGATAGTCCATACCCTCTGGACCAGTCCGTGCAACAATTGCAACACCTCCCCTAGATATAGATGCGGCAACAATAAGGGCTGAAGATTACACAATGATGGAGGTACCTCTAGGGAGGAGAGACAAGCAGGGAGAGTTGGACCTACTAAGAGAGGAAACCTAGGTAGTAGAGGCCCAATATGATAAACAAGTCCAGAAGTTGAAGGAGGAAAGAGAAAGAACAAAAATCTCCTCATATTTCTAGTAGATCTTACGCAGCCCCTGGCCAAGATCCATCTAGAAGCTTCCACTTCTAGACCACCACTTCTGTAGGGTAACATGGATGCTCATAGGGTGAAGAAGAAGAAGGCATAGGCTATGGACAGGTGGATCATTGAGAAAATAGGGGCCGTAAGACAATTTTTAGATGTATTTCTCCTAGACCTTTACTTAGCCAAAAATCTCTTGGGCCAAGTAACCAATACCATTGTTATATGGGAAGGAAACTTGGAGAATTATGAAGGGTGGAAGACCGGGTTAGATGAAGTCATCAACTCCAAAGAAGAGGCCATCACAGAGATGGGAATTTTGGGAGAGGAATCATTCAAATTCCTCTGGGCCTAGTACTCCAGACTTGGCCTCAAAATTGAGGTATGCAAGCAACTGGTCATGGCCCTAAGGGAGAAAGTCACAACGGAAAGTAATCCATTAGAACTATTCAAAGAATTCATTGTAAGGGTGTCACAAGTTGACCCCTTCACCACCAAAACATGTTCCCTAGAGGACTACGTCCTCAGTAAATATGATGAGTTGATGGAGTCCCGGTATTAGTCTACCAAAGACTTCGACGAAGGAAAGCTATCAAGAATATCTAAGATGATGCTCTGGGCTCATGAATCTGCGAAATTAGTAGAGGAATTCTAGAATGGGGCCAGAGAAGTTGAAGAGAGGGTTGAGGTTGTCCGTGACCAGTGGAATAGCATTAAGGACATAGATGAAGATGACATCAACCAAGTTTTGGAAGCATTCAAGAATAGTAAAGGGAAATAAGATTCTCTAGATTCCAGAGATATCTACCAACAAGGTGTAGTTTGAACATTCTTTATTGTTTGAGTGTAAGCTCTTGGATCCCAGAGTCCCAGATCTAGCAGTTTTGAATTTTTTTGATGACCCGTGTCTAGGTTCCCCAGAGCCGATCGATCATTTTCCAGTAGTCAATAAGGGTGTCATAAAGTAGGTGACCCCAGCAAGGCACATTAGATTAAGGGATGTCCCTGATAGGTGATCTTCCCAAGGTGCTAATCCAACATTAACTACCTGGTGCATCAAAGACAGTGAGCCACATTTTGCATTAATGAGGCATGTAGCCTCAAACTCCCAAAAGATCGGATTTCCTCTATTCTTTGTCTGATGCTCTTCTCTAGGCTGATTCTTTTATCCTTTCTTCTCGTCTTCTTCTGCCGATCTGTCAGACCTCTAATCTTTTCAAGATGATTTTAAAGTGGTGTAGGTAGTACCAGCCACCAGATATTATATTTTATTAGAGTAAAGTTAGATTAGGTTAAGCTTTAGGGAAAGTATGTGTATAAATAATGAGTCTGACCTCATTTCAAAGGGTCGGTGAAATTGATGATTTTGCAGTCCATAGTAATAGAATTTTAGCATTTCATTTTCTTGTAGTTGTAGAGCTTAATGCTCGGTAGTTCTTAGTATTTCCTAGTAGTTAGATTCTCTCTTGGAGCTATTGATGTACACACCAGTGATGTTGGAAAACTGTTAATGAAGAAGGAAGGATTCTTGCAATGATGTTGTTTGTGTCTTGATCTTTGAGTTAACACTCTTTTGTGTTGTATATTTTTGATGTCCTTTTCTCTAATGTTTAAGTATATTAATGACCTCCTTTTCCCTTGCTATTGAATATGTATGAATTTCTAGTTCTTTATATGTTCAGTATTTAGTATAGTCCATTAGAGCATGGTTGATGTTTTAAATGTATTTTCATAACTATAAGTAGAATGAATACACTCTAATCCTAGCATATCTTTTGAAGTTTGTTTGATAATCCAAATGCTTGCAAGAAACTCTGATCGACTAACAAAATCCCTGTAGAAGATGATCCAAAAAATAGCTATCCCCCTGAACAAAAAATAGTCACACACCCAACTTATCTCTCGCACTGTCCAAACCCGACACTTAGGTGCTTGAAGGCCTGAAGAATTTATTCCCTGGACAACCTTTACAGGTGAAGTTTTCCAATACCATGGTACCCTATGAAAAATTCTATTTTTTGATGAGACCAGTCACAAAGTCCCATCAACAGAAACTAGCGCTAGAAGGAGGGCATGAGCTCGTCCCCTTCTGAGGATTTTGACTTTACACCACCCAAGGGTTCCCCAAGCCATAGTTTTAGGAATCACACCTTTAGCAGGATTGGATCATTTTCACCTGCATGATTCAAAAGAGTCCTTAGATCAACCCCCAATCCTAGAGGGTTTGTTGAACTCAAGCCTCCTACAAGAAAGAAGTGGACCCCGCAAACCAAGCATCCAACCAACCTTGTCTGGGGATCTACCACATCTCAGAATACCCAAGTCTCTCAGAAAATCCCAGGGACCAACACTAAATCTAGCCAAAATCAAGCACCCCTGATGGTTATGTACTTTTGTAATAATGGGTCCCCAATGAGGCAGTTTCTTGGCGCCACCAATGATCTTCCTCTGCATCCAGAGAAAATCTTCCCTAGACATGAGAATTTAGGCTCATGAACTATAGAAGAGCATCTACAGACATACAAAGATGCTATGAACCGACATTAGATCTAACATCAAGATGTTGTGACCTGGATGTTTCCTTTGTCCTTAGGGAAGAACAAGTTAAACTGGTACCTTAATTTGCCAACCAACTCCATCAATAGTTGGAAGGATATGGAAGACACCTTCCTGGCAGCCTTCTAGGTACACATGGACCTAGCGTGGTATCACAACTAGTTTATCTCTATCAGGAAGGAACTGAATGAACCCCTCACAACATTCAACCATCAGTTCCAACGAGCCTTGAAGTGGTGCATAGGCCCCTTCATCCCTCCATGGACATGACCATCTAGACATATCTTAACACTATAGACTCTTTTGTTTCCACTCTCCTTTGGAGAACCACCATCACAAATGACTGGGATACTCTGGCAAAGGTTTACAACCTAGCCTTGGAGTTGTCCCATGGTTTGAGCAAAGCTCCTAGCGGGGTTGGGAAAAGAACACCATTTAATATGATACCTGGTGGAACTTCCTATGCCAAGGGATATAACCCCAATCAAGCAATGGGTGCCCCAGTGATGACCATGAACCCACCACCACTGATAGAACATCAGGCATGATATGTATATCCATCACAAACACAGACAATATTGGGTCTGGAATTTGTTCCCTGGAACCAGCCATAGAAAATGCAACAACCACTGACATAACCTTTTGAAGTACCTTTCTTCCAGTCACCCACGGCTGGAGGATTATCATCCTTGACTCTAGGAGCTTCTACCACTTTCCTTGGGAGCCAACCACAACAACTTTCACACTGTGATGCAAACACCCAGCTTTCTACCAAGGTTAAATCCCTCTAGCAACTGGTGTCCTCCCTGACTATGAACATGGGACAGCTAAAGGTGGGGCCTTTTGCGCCTCACAACCCCAATTCCTAGAGATAGAATATCTTCTCTGGACAAAAAAATACCAATGCTAAAGGAAGGAACTATAAAAATGGGCCTCAACCCAACCAAAAACAATGGAACAACAATGCAAACACTAGAGGTCCTCCTTTGAACCAAAATATCACTCAGGGCGGTGCTGGACCTAGTCATTCTGCACAGCTTGCAAAATTCTACCCCCTGACCAACTAGTGTATATTGCACAACACCGGGTCTCATTCTAAGGTGAACTACGCCACACTGGAGAAGGTCATCATGATCTCCCAATTGGATAGAAAACAACCCATTGATCCTACTCCCCCAGAGACATCAGTGTAAGAGCCTAATCATAGTGCCTTCACCTGTGAGACCGTCTTCTTTGGGATAGACAAAGATGATGAAGAAGAGCCTGAATTGCAGGGGTTCTTTGATGAATCTATCCTTTCCTTTGAGGCCAATGCCTTCACTAGCCTATAGAATCCTTACAACACTTAGAGTTAGGCTGGTAAAGGGCCAGTCTACACACCAACACCTTCCAAAGATACCCCTCCCCAGGATAATACAATTGATCACTCCTTCCCACCAAAAGGGCCTGGCTCTAACCAAGCTAAGGACCCAGTCGAAGGAAGCCAACAATTATTGGGGGGAGGTTTGACATCACAAAGGCCTTGGAAAGAAGCACCACCTCCATGACCTTGATGGAGGTTTTGTTGAATTGTCTTGAGCAGAAGAAGTATCTTTTGAAGCTCTTGGGAAACCTAGAAGCTGTCAGTCGCCCACCTAAGAATGTCACATTTGACAATTCCAATACAACTATCTTCCAGGGAAACACTGAGGATCCTCCCTTCCTAATAGGTCTGAACATACAAGGGAAGAACCTACACAATTGCTTGGTAGACTCCGAAGCTTCGGGCAATGACATGCCCTTATCTATATGCCAAAAGCTTAGACTCTTTCTCACTCCATCCAAAGGCGCAGTAGTCCATCTGGACAAAACTACTGTAAAAATGGTGGGTGAGCTAAAGAAAATTTGGATTCAGATCATCCAAGACCCTCGGATATCAAGCATAATAAATGTCCAAGTGGTGGACATCCCCAAAACTTATGGGATGTTATTAAGTCAAAATTGGTCCAAGGCCCTTAACGGGTATTTCTCTACAGACTCCTCCCAATTGTGGCTCCCCTAGGAGGGACAGTCTAACCAGATCTAGCAAGAAAGTGAGCCCAAGATGAAGCAAGCCCTCACTGAAGTTAGGAGGGTAAACAAAGTCCTTGTCTCTGAGACTTCCCCCAGGGTGTACCGACCTTTAGAGATCCTAACATTTGATTTCACCCCCGGGGAGAATCCCATAGTTTCTTAGAGAACTCAGGACTTGGAAAAAAAATTGAGGGGTGAGGTTAACTCACAAGGTATTGTAGCAACTCCCTCTACATTCTTGTCTGACACTTGGTGCCGGGTGAATTATCAAAAAAATTCCAAACTAGAGTGTGAGCCTTGCGTTGCCACTGCTACCCGCCATATCAATACCCTCCGGGAGAAAGAACATAAAGCATATTCACCTAGACCCAGAAATCATTTTGGTGGTACACCCAAGGTGTTTCCTATCTAGGAATCCAAAACAAAGACTTCTCTAGAGGTAAACCTCACCCATGCGCCATGAGAGCTGGAGGAAACTCCTCCCAACCTTCCCAAAATCAATCCAAATGCCACTTTGCCTTCCCAGCCCCAAAAAATGAAAAATGACTTGTGGACCTTGAAGTTTGATGGGTCTTGGTCTAAACAAGGCTATGGGGCTAGAGTGGAACTGATCAACCCATAGGGGAAATCCTTCCTTGTGTCTTACAAGCTGCAGTTTAACTGCATGAACAACATCACAAAGTATGAGGCCTTGGTCCTTGGACTCTTATTTGCACTAAGAAAGGGAATCACCCACCTCTGGGTAATGGGTGATTCAGAGTTGATCATTAAGTAGGTTTAGAGCCAATACACTTGTCATGACAAAAGGCTGGCCACATGCCATAATCAGGCATGGAGCCTCATTGAATATTTTGATGCCTTCAACATCAAACTCATTCCTCAAAAATGCAACTATGTTCTGGATGCCCTTGTCGTATCTGCCATCAATCTTGAGCCAATGGATGGCTCACGACTCTGGAATTTCTCTATTGAGATGGTCCCCACCTCATCCATTCTAGACAATATCACCCACTTTTAGGTCTTTGAGGATGATCAACATATTATAGCCTTCATGGCCAATATTGGTGTCTTCGGGGATCAGATAGTGGAAGAAAGATATCACGACGATATTAGGTAGTGTGAAGAAGATGATGGGATCATAGACTTGCCAACAAACACCATCCCTAAGGGGATGATAGCTCTTGAACGTATCTTTGATTCAGAACCCTGGGGCTAAGAGAAGATATCATCCTCCTTTGAGGGAGGAAAATTTGAAAAGATCAACATCGGCCAGGCCGATGAAGGAAAATTTGTACACATTGGCACCTCCTACTCCCTAGAGGAGAAGGAGAAAATTCTCATGGTTCTTAGAGACTACATTGATGTAATTTCATGGGGGTATGAGGATTTGAAGGCCTATGACACATTCATCATGACCCATACCATCCCACTGAAGCCAGACACTAAGCCCTTCTAGAAAAATGAAAAACTGGTAAACCCATTGATCGATCCCTTGATCCATCAAGAGGTTCAAAAACTACTATTAGCCCAGATTATCTTCCCTATCCAACACACAACTTGGGTTTCCAGTCTCATCCCCATGAGAAAGAAAAGTAGCGAGATCCACCTTTGTGTGGATTTTGACAATTTGAACAAGGCATCTAAGAAGGATAGTCACCCTCTCCCCTCATTGGATGAGGTATTGCAAATTGTGAATGGTTCCCAAATGATGTCCTTCCTGGATGGGTAGTCCCTCATAAAATGACTCTATACAAAGACATTATTAAATTGATGTTGAAAGGATCATAAAGGATCCTATTGATGCATCGTATATAGTTCACTAATTTAGAGATGACATTTTTCTCTGACAAGTTCTTCATTTGTTGAAAGGAGATTGGATCATTAGGATCCTAGGGATTGATGAGTTTCCAGTTATCTCTTTGCACCAAGTGGTATCAAAGCTAGAAGCTCTTGAGTGTGTGGGTAGACCATTAAGGGAGGAAATCCACACCAGGACCTATCCCTATGTTATGGTTATTTACTTCGTACTAATGATTTTTTGGTTGCAGGCACCTGTCCACTAGCTGTAGGTGGAAGACATGGAGATCTGTTAGATTGCCGAAAGACCTAGGGAAAGAGGCAAAGAAAGGACTCCTGGGTGAGGCAAGGTAGTTGGTTTGGTGCACCTTGGAGAGAAACCATATGTAATACATTGATGGAAGTCTCAGATTGAAGAAATAGTAAAGAAGAGGAGGTAAAGTAGACAAGAAGGCAAAGAGGCAAGGATACACAAAGACAAAGAAGAAGCCAAAGTTCAAGATGCAATTTGCAGTCAATTCTTTTTGCAAGTTATTGCATTCACTTTTCCAAGATACTTGGAAATATTTCAAGGCCAGTAGTATGGTTTAGGGGAACCTAATCTAGAAGGTCAAAGACTCATGAAGAGTAAATATTTTTTTAATAATGTTTTAAGTAATTGTGATCATTTTTATGATATATTGATTCATGTTGAATCCATTTGTAAAGACAAGATCAATAATTGTAACGAAGTTGCTAAAAGTTGTCAAAAAGGTCCTAGATAGGTCTAGGAGGTCAAAAATTAAGAAATGACCTAATAAAGGGTAAATTGGATGTAAAATGTCCATTAAATTCCATTTTAGGGAATTCAAGTGTCCATACAAAGATTTGTCAAGTTTGGAGTTAAATTAGTTGTCATTAAAAGTTGTAATACAAAATGCATAAATATTGTCAAAAGATGTGAGTATGTTGTAAAGGGTTAAAAGAGTGTAAGGAGATAGTTCCAAAGATGGTTAGGAATTTATAAATCACCACACATACTATAAAATTTTTTTATTGGTCATTCCAAAGACGAATGAGAAGAGGAAGATCATTTTGAATGAATTGGTGTCTTCAAAACTCGTTATTTTGATTGGTGTTAACTATTTTATGTGGCTTCTAGGTCTTGTACAAACTTTTAAATCTTGGAAATATTGTGAAAAGTCTATTTTATTTAAATTAGGATGAATAATATTAATTTTGGTTTTAATTTGGAGTTATCATGTGGAGAAATGAATAAGTTATGGTTGTTTTGGTAAAAGTTGTTATTTGCAGATACGAGGATGCTTGACTACAGTCAGATTGAAATGTTTGGTATAGACATATTTTGGATAATCACGACCTCTAATCATATTATTTGGAAAGATATGTCAATTATATTTCATTTTCATTTTGTTTGATTGATTTTTATTCATATTATCTTTTAAAGATCTCCATTGGAGTTGCAGACAGTGATTTGTGCTTGTAAAATGATTTATGAATGGGAAAAATTAATGGCTTATATATTATGAAACTAGACTCACAAATGGTTATCTCAGAATTGGTTTAGTTTAATTTGGATTCATCTTGAGAAATATATGAGATTCCCTAGGTAGGGTTTGATGTTTTACTTTTGGTTTATGACAGAAAGAATGACTATCAGTATATAGACCATAACTTATAATTGAATTACTATATTTGGGTCTTATTTAGATATATTTTATAAGGAATAATTTGGAAAAGTTCTACAAAAGGAGTTGTTAAGAGGATTTCAAAACTCAAAGTTATGAAGAATGAAATCATATATAGAAATCAGGATATGCAAAGGGAGAAAGGTTGATGTTTTTGTGTTAAAACATGTTGTGTTTTTCCTCATAAGACGCCTCTATACAAAGACATTACTGAATGAATGTTGAAAGGATCAGAAAGGATCCTATTTATGCATCATATATAGTTCACTAATTTAGAGATAATATTTTCCTTTGACAATTTGTTCATTTGTTGAAAGGAGATTGGATATCAGGATCAATGAGTTTCCACTTATCTCTCTGCATCAACTGTAAACAAATCTATTTTACTATAAACAACATAACAAGAAATTCACTATTTCAAGCTACAAATTTGTCCTATGAAAGAAATAAATGCACCAATTAATTGCACGAGAAGGATGACATACCAATGATCTATAGTGGGCAGTCCTCTGATGATGTTTGATTAGCTTGAAGTGGTGTGACTCAATGGGAATTGACATTTCCTCTCCAGAGCTCTCAAATTTTCCAAATGACAATAGTAACAATGAATAGTAAAAATGGAATTTTTATCCTATTTAAACTTACTTTGCCTAAATAAATGGCTCTTTTAACCCTTTTTAAGGTCATTTTTACCTATCTTTCCATCTATTCTCTCCTCATACCAAGATCAAATAAAAATTATCGATCAAAAGGGTGTCATAATTTATCCTCATATTTTCAGAATCAAAATCAACTTTTGACGCAAATATTTTTCAAAATTGGTTACTTCAATGTTCAATCAATTCATCAGGGATTTTAATTTGATTTCTCTTCTGAGGGGGCATAATCAACACATCAATCAAAGTGTTGATATAATTTCAAATTGGAGCATCATCAACAATGTTTCATATTCATTTGATAAAAAATAAGTGGATTTCAGTGGATTGTTCAAATCTTCTTCAACAATCATCAAATCAATCAATCAACAACATCAATATTTTTCATCAATTGTGTTATTAATTGAATCATATATCCAAATCAAGTTCCATATCAAAATGGAATTTCATTAGTTGAGACAAAAACTTCATCAAAACCTCATATTAAGTTGGTGGTCTTAAGTTAATCAGTTGATCAATCAGAGAATGAGTAATTTCATTAGGTCTCATATCAAATTTCTCGCTCTTATCATTGTTTCAATATCACCAGTGGTATATTAGTTTCATCGAATCAAATCAATCTGGTAGTGTCTTCCTAATCAAGTAATTATCTTCATCAGGACCCATATCAAATTAATTACCCCAATCAACCCCTTAACGATAGTCAGCTTAATCACACTTCATCAAGCTGATTAGTCATTCAAATCAACCTTAGGGTTTAAGATTCTTTTTTGACACTGAACAATTTCATCGCTTCACATCAAATTGGTTAGTTGTCATCATCATTGGATATGTGTTGAATTTAATTGCTTCATATCAAGCTAAACATTTTGAATCTCTCTTAGTGATCTTTGTTTAATCAAGTTTAGAGTCAGTATTATCAGTTTTTATTCAATCAAGTTTAGAATCAGTATCTTCAGAGTTTCAATCGGTCTTCATTCAATCAAGTTAGGAGTTGGTATTAACAATTTTTGGTCATTTAAGTTTGGAATTGGTATCTTCGAAAATTCAATAGATCTTCATTTGATTGACTTAAAAATTAGTTTCTAATCAGGAATAGTTTGGTTAGGATTCATACCAAACTATTCACTTAATCAAAATCTTATCAACATCGGACATCATACGTTGTTTGAATCAACATATTGATCATGCAATAATTCAAAGAGGGGGAAATGTAATCACCTAAAATTGGTCTATTCTACTCAAAGGCATAATTCTCAATTGAATTTCCCTAGGTCCTAATCAAGATATCAAATCCATTTTCAATCCAGAGAAATCAGAAATCCTAAATCAAATGATCAAAGATCAAAGAAGAGTAAATTAGTTAATTAATTAATCCTAGCCTAATTAACTAAAACAAACTCACCTTGGCTAGAGTTATTAATTAAGTGAATTAAATAAATGTCCCATTATCCACTCAAGAACAAAAGGAAAAAATGACTCTACTCAAGCCAATAAGATCAAGTACACATGGATCACTCAAGGATCAATCTCCGTCGTTCATCATGGCTTCATCCTAGCCATTGCATTCAAATTAAAATATTTCCGTCCAAAAGGAAATATATAAAACGAAGCTCAATCAAGGCATTGATAATCCATCCACAATTTCATATACATAATGCGAATTTCATTCAAATAGATCATTTCATAGTAATTGAATCTTGAATTCATCTTTTTAGATCTAAATTCATCTCAATTGTTAGCTTAATCAATCATGTAGATGCAAAATTTGATCAATTTATCTTAATTGCATTAATTGTAGATCAAAATTGCATCAATTTAGACTCATTTTGGTTAAAATCCTTCATTTCATTAGTGTCAATTATTGATCTAGCTGCTTAATTCTGAGAGTAATCTTTTCTAGATAGTATTCTTCATGACTAGAAGGCAATGAGTCAATTTTGATTTGTTAATTAAGTTCATTTGATATATTCTTTGTACTAACCAATTGATTTAATGATTCATTTAAGTGTTTGTGGTTGCAGACGTATAAACATATTTTCACACACATAATTTATGCCAAACATTATGTTCTGGAGGTGTTTGTGGTTGCTCGAACATTATGGTCTGGAAGTATGTTATTCTTGGAGGAGTAAATTTTTTTATTAAACCTTTAGGACACTGGAAGACAATTATGTATTTTTTTATCATGTGAAAATGATTTTTAATAGTGCTTCAATGTTATACTCTTATATATAGAAGTATGTGTGGTCCAGATATATTTGTGGTTTAGTGAACAAAGAAATATAGTTTTACTGTTGTAGATACCTAAATTTGGTCGGGTGTACTAATCAAATCAAATGTGCATTTAATCAAATAAAATGTCCATTTAATCAAATCAAATAGGAATAAATCAAATCAAAATCAAAGGATCAATTAATAAAGACATCAATTAATTAAATCTAAGCCTAGAAGGGATTAATCAAAACTATATAATTGATTTAATCAATTTGTTATAAAGATTAAATCAAAAATAAAATTCAATCTATTCCCTTACATGGCCAATTTAATTAATTAATTAAATTATTTAAATCTTATTTTCTTTCAACAAAGCAAACAAGAAATTGAAGAGCCAATGAGAATCAAGAATTGAAAGCACATGGATCACTCCAAACTTTGCAATCTTGATCACTCATTTGACCCTTTTGCATCCTCACCACTCAAGTTTGTCTTTTTTTCCCAACCTTTGAGACCAACATTTAAATTGTCTCTCCATTTGAAACCATTTGAAATCCTTCAAATCAACCAAGCTTGAATTATGATCAACTTAACTCTACCCCCTACCTTTGGAAAATCCTATAAATACCAAGCATTTTGAGAGCATTAATAATCCTAGACATTCATGAGAAATTGCATCTACACTATAGATAAATCCCTTTGAGGTCATAATCATTTTGAGCATAATATTGGATTATGAGAGCTAAATTGAATGAATTGCATAACAATTCTAGGAATTTGAGAGTTAGATCAGACATATCAATCATCATTTCTCATTCTAGGACTGTCACTAATGGAGATTGTTAGAGCTTTTTCTTGCAGAATCTTAATGAAGCATTTATGCTTGACTCTATGATTCCCAAATCCTGATTCAACCAAGAAAAAGTCTATTTAACAAGGATTTAATCCTTCTTCACTTTGAGCTCCACAGAATCAGGTGGGTGTACCTCTCATGACTTACTATTTCTTAATAAATCAGACAATATATTAGTTTCTCTCAAAGATTTTCTAATGCCTTTTACTTCAACTATTGATAAGAAGTCCTGCAAATGCTAACAAATAATCTTATGCAGAGATTTACAATGAAAACAATGCACTTGATTAGGATAGTTGGTTCTTTCCAAGTTGATGATGCTGTTGGTTCTTATTGACAACTCCTCACCCATCTTCCTCATTCATTTGTCTTCTTCTTTTAGTTTACCACCTTTTCTGAAAAGGCTAAGGAATATTTCAAAATGGGCTTTAGAGTATTCTTTTCTTAATTTCTCGATCTTCTTCTGGATAATGCTTCTCTTTATGTCCAAATCTAATAAATCTTTGAGAAGTTTGTAAGTGTCTTTTATCACAACCTCATCATTTTCCTCCTTTTTAGATAAGTAATAGAATAATTTTATCTCATTCTTCCTTCCTTTCCACTCTTGCAAAATCTTCTCTAATCTAGCCTTGTCTTCTTCAAAATAATTTAGAATAGCCATAATACTCTTCCCATTTAGGTAAATAGAAGCAGGCTCTATATTATCAGAAAAGTGCATAATTATAGCTCTTATTTTTTTCTCATAACTTTGTTGTACCAAAGCTTGTGCACTATGAAATTTTAAGCTTTTCTCCTCCCAACTTCCTCTTACCTCTTCTAACCTATTCCTCTCTGCTACCAATTTATCCTTCTCATAATTGAGTTCTGCCTCTAAAATGGAGCTAGATGGCATAGGGGAAGGAGGAAATTCAATAATGGGGCTAGAATATGAAGGTTGGGAAGATTCGTGAGCAATCATTCTTTGAGGAGATGTCTAGACTGATTACTATCCACTCAACCGAGCAATTATTTTATTCTTTTTAATGGATTCTTTCTTCACGTCATTGTAAGCTTTAAGGATTTTTTCCATCTTAATCCTTAGGCCTTGATTTTCTTCAGCATGTTTCTCTGCCACCTTCAAGTTAAATTTTGAAGATTATAGCACTAGGCCTACTTCTTCCACCTCAGTATTTTCTACCACTCTTCTTATGAGAAAACTGCCTAAATAATTAGCTTGAGTGACTTCATTCCTTTTCCTTCCTTCCTTTCTCTTTAGTGACCAAATTACCAATGCAACATGGTCCTCACTGACCTCAACTCATTTAACTGCTTGTTGAGCTGCTTCCAGAGTAGTATGCATGGTTTTTCTCTCTTTCGTAACAACATCAAAAACTATAGCATTATCTATGTCCCATTCTGGGAAAATGAGGACTCCTTCTTTCTTGACTAGTTCTCTTCCCTCTTGGGGAGTGATCTTTTAAAAATTTGGCTAACATATCTTATTTTATCTTAGCCTCAATTTCATTTTTGTCTTTATCAGGCTAGTTCTCTTGCCTTTTATTGCACTTCTCTTTGAATTCTTCAATGTGAACTCTCCACAATAATTGCAAAAATGCTCTAGCCTTTACAAATTTGTCATCTAATAAGAATTCATCACTATCTTGCTTTGTAATGGGATCAAGCTCTTTTCCAGAAAATTCTGCTACTGTTAGGTCTATCTCAACATGCTCGTGGGCCTCAAGCATCCATTCTTCCAATTCTTGTTGTGTTACAAAAACTTTCCCTGCATTTTCCATCTGCAACAATTGCTCAACTACTACTTTCTCATCCAAATGTAAAGGATATTGAGAAGGGGATTAAACACTCTCCAATTTTTACCCTTCTTCTTCTATTCTTTTTCTCTTTGGGGATGACATTGATCCTGAATATACATTCATTAGCCTCTTCCCTCTTGAGGTAGAAACCTCCTCACCATGTATTTGCTGTATATTTTGACCTCTGTGGGATGTCTCTCTCCTTGGAAATACCATGTTGTACCCTTTCTTTTGATGTAAGACATACTTCCCTGGTGGGATGATCCTAGTAGGTATAGTTTTTCTCAAGATAGCCTTAGCCTTTTCTGGTTCTGCCTTCATGAAAACCTCTTTCTTCTGATTCAAGGTTTGCATGATGTCTTCAAAAAGTGTCATTAATGAATCAATTTTCTTTTCCCAAGGCATGAATTCTTTTAAGGGATCATATTTTTTTATCAAAACATTGAACAAAATCAAGGGTCTTCTTATAAACCAACCACTTTTACTTCCTATCTTCTTGTTCTTTCAAATTGAATTCATTCCTACTGATATCCTCAAGAAAATAGAACTGATGATCCATTTCTACACACCATGTTCTTTTCTTGAACATATCACTTATGAATGCTTCAGGGTCAGCACACCTAGCTGGTTGCTAAATGATAAGGCTCAAATAATTTATCCAAATGCATCCAACCAGCCTTGGTGATGATAAATAGGTGTACAATTGTAATGGTGGGAAAAATGGTGCCTCTTCCCTTTCCTATTAAAGCATCCTCCTATAGCTTACCAATTTGACTTATTATCTCAGCAACACCCATTTAAAGAGGGACTTGATATCGAAGCTCATATGGGGTGCCTCTGAAACCATATAATCTGAAAAATGTTGAACATGATACAAAATAACATCATCGCAATTATGCACTATCATAATACTCTGAGAAAAATGCTTTGGTCTTAAGATATTTAATAAATATTTGTGGATACTTGGATTTTTAGTAAACAATAAGGCTCCAAGCCTTGAAGCAAAGCATCTGTCAAATGTGATGTAGTTAACTTCTTTCCTATCCCATGATAAGTCTGTGCTCCATAACTATACAAGCATCTCTTCAACATCTTTGATCTTCAATAAATTCATCTCCTCCTCAAAATAACTTTCACCCTTAAAAAGGAAAATGTGCATCAACACACAATACCAACCAAAAGGTTTCTCTACTTTTCCATTCCTAATGCCTATTAGGCCATTGTGGATCAGATTAGCCCCAAAAGGTACATAATTAAAAATGATAGCTAAATGTGGGTGGAGAATATGTACCATGATAAACATGTAATGGATGGGCATCTCTTTCTCTTCATCATCCCCAAAAATTTGACACAATACACTGTACTTACCTCTATCCCTCATAGTGAAATAATCTAATTTGAATGGCTCTATTGTATTAGGTCCTACCACAACCATACCTCCAATCTTACCAAATAATTCCTATAAAGGTCCATTTCTGATGTAAGTCCTTTGAGATTTGTAGATTTCTTTGAAGGAATCAAAATTTATTTCATCCAGTTGCAAGGAAGGTTCATTTAATTGGAAAACTTCTCACAGTTCTTCTATTGTGATGCTTATCAAAACCTTTCCATTAATGTCTCTCACCACCTTGGCTACATGATCATATTTCTATGCCACCTAATATATCAAATCAATATCCATGAACACTCCTGGGACTACCAATCTCCCTACATTAAATTGCCAGATATTTATACTGGGTGCAAAATCATTCCTCTGACTGAAATCAACTTTAAACAATGCTAACCCTATCATGCGAATACTTGTGTCTCTAACCCATTTACATTTATTGTATAAAGCCTCCCCAATTTTCAAACGAGGGTTTTTAGGTACCAACTCCTTTCTCTTAGTGGAATCATTAGTTGAATTAATCAAATGTTGTAACAAATCATCACAAACATTTCTTTCCTGGTAGTCAATTTTTCCTGTGAGTTCACTTCATGGCACCATTCTTAAATTTAGGGTATTACAAGAACTCAGACCTTGTAAATCCAACCCTAATCACTATGAAATATAAAATTTAACTAGTATTAAAATTCACAATGCTACAAGAATGGAGTCACATATTAACTTACCCATTCTGCAAGTGCTGGAAAAAAAATAGAAAACACTGCAATTTGGCTATGCTCAGACTCTTCATGAATTACAGTGATAGAAACATCAAATTAAAACATTATAACCCTACTTCACCAAATTTTAGCATTAAATTCCAACTGAGATGGTCACACGTTCCGCCATTACTCTTTCTCAATTTGAAAATTTGCGGTTCAATGGTTCAGCTGATGTAATCTTTAATTTCAAAACAAAGCTGTAGATATCAAAATCTTATTACATCATACAGTCTGCAGCCTCTCAAAAAATACTAACAAGTAAGACACATTTCCATTAGGCGTAATGCCTTAAAGAAAATCTACCAATCATCTTCATCATTGAGGAAAAATGATGACCCTTGGATCAATTCCACCCAAAGCACAATTAAAATCCTTTAAAAATTGGGACCCACGATCTCAAAAATGCCATGCATCACCTAGGCGCATTGGCTTAATGGGCTTCCATCTAATCATCTGTCCTTTAAGTCACAACACTATCTATTTGATTAAAATCAACTTAACCATGGTTAAATATTTGGCTTCTTTATAACCCTTAGGTTCTAGCCTCTGTAAGGGACACATGTCCGTCAGGCACAATGCCTTGAAGATAATTTGTCAATCATCTTGCTCATTGAGGAAAAATGCTGACCGTTAGATCAAGTCTACATGCCATTGAATCATTTTACTTTACTTTCATGTAGGTCCCACTGATATGCTACGTGTCAACAAGGCACAATGCCTTGAAGAAAAAGGATCAAATCATCTACCAACCCAGTCATAATGCCCATCGTTGGGTTAAAAATAAACTTATCTACATATTACATCCGCTTTAAGACATGGATATGGCCCGCAACTTTCCATGTTTTGAGCAGGCATAATATCTTGATGGTTAATCTTCTGTTCATTTCGCAATCAAGGAAAAGTGGTAACCATTAGATTTAGAAGACTTGTCAACCCTTTATTTTAAACATATTGCCTTGATGATGTCATAAAGAATAGGTTTCAACTAGTTGCAATGCCTTGAAAACTCACGATCAGATCATCTAGTGATTAAGGAATACCACCAACCATTAGATCAAAGCCACTTGCATGAGGTTTAATTCTCGCTAGAAAATCTTCCTGGCCTGCCAGAGACACATGTCAGCCACACGTGTTGCCTTGATAATTATCTACTCATCATCTTGATCTTTGAGGGTAAGCGCCAACCCTTGGATCAAAGTAATTTGCATGACTCTTGGGGTCAAAAATAAAAAGGATCCCAGGGGGTCCAAAACTTAGGGGATAACCAAAATAATTAAAAGTTTAGGATTTATAAATTAAAACCCAAAGTGAACCCCAACCAAGGGAACTTGTTAAAAAAAATGTGCTGAAAGATAACTTAAGTGATTCAAAAAGTAATGCCAAAACATAACATAAGGAAAGCGTAGGGTTTTAAAACCAAGCCAAAGACTTAATCTATAATCACCAAGGGTTTATATTTTTTTAGACATTTTCAAAGCACAATTTCCTTATAGATCATCTTCTCATTCCCATACCCATGTATCAAATTCTTATGAAAATATTGAACCCTTTGAAACTAGCCTTAAGAATTACCCCTCCCTTGGAAGAAACTTAAGAACAATTTCATAATTTACGCTGTAAACATTATATTGAAACTTTCCTTACAAACTCAATACACAATAGTTTAAATATAAACACATGAAGACATCAAAGATATGCAAAAGGGATCCGGCTGTATTTTATAAAATTTTCTCTTTTTCAATACATTCATAATGACAAAATTCTAAAACCAAAAAAAATTCAAAAAATTGCTTTGTAGTTGTAAATTCACCATCCCCTTAACATTACATCATACTTTCTATTTATAATATACACTAGCCATCTTGGAATCCTAGAAGACATCATAGTTTAAATATAAACACATGAAGACATCAAAGATATGCAAAAGGGATCTGGCTGTATTTTATAAAATTTTCTCTTTTTCAATACATTCATAATGACAAAATTCTAAAACCAAAAAAAATTCAAAAAACTGCTTTGTAGTTGTAAATTCACCACCCCCTTAACATTACATCATACTTTCTATTTATAATATACACTAGCCATCTTGGAATCCTAGAAGAATTAGGATGCAACAAGCTTCAGATGGCTAGGAAAAGATACAAATACATTATTCATGCAAAGGAAAAAATGCAAGAGAAATCCTAACTAATTTGTTACAAGATTTTTCAAATATTTTTTCATCTGACCGCACAACCTTTGTAAAATTTTTAAACTTGTTCAGAACTTGCCACATGGAGATTGTTGCCTTTGTCCTTTGGTGTATAAAATCTTTGGTACCTATTGCACATTTGGAAAAGATGGGGAGAATTGCCATCTGTTGTAAAACTATAAAATATCTTTATCTTCTTAGTCATGTCTTATATTTGCCCTTCCAAGATGTGAACACCGCATCATTAGGTCAAGGGAATTTGATGAAATCATCCTTTTTTCTTCTCAAATTGTCCCATTTTTCTTTCATCTGCTCAACCTCTTTTCTCCAATATTCAAAATATGATTTGGCACTCTCTATAGTTTCCATTATTTCTACAAACAAAATTGTGCTTTCCAAGTTGATGATGCTGTTGGTTCTTATTGACAACTACCCACCCATCTCCCACATCCATATGGATTCTTCTTTTAGTTTACCACATTTTCTGAAAAGGCTAGGGAATATTTCAAAATGAGCTTTTGAGTATTCTTTTCTTAATGTCTCGACCTTCTTCTGGATAATGCTTCTCTTTATGTCCAAATATTATAAATATTTGAGAAGTTTGTAAGTGTCTTTTATTGCAAACTCAACATTTTCCTCCTTTTTAGATAAGGAATAGAATAATTTCATCTCATTCTTTCTTCCTTTCCACTCTTGCAAAATCTGCTCCAATCTAGCCTTGTCTTCTTTAAAAGAATTTAGAATAGCCATAATAATCTTCCCATTTAGGTAAATAGAATCAGGATCTATATTATTAGCAAAGTGCATAATTGTACCTCTTATTTTGTCCTCATACCTTTGTTGTACCAAAGCTTGTGCACTATGAATTTAGAGCTTTCCTCCTCCCAACTTCCTCTTCCTCTCTGCTACCAATTTATCCTTCTCATAATTGAGTTCTGCCTCTAAAATGGAGCTAGATGGAATAGAGGAAGGAGGATATTTAATAATGGGGATAGAAGATGATGGTTGGGAAGATTCCTGAGCAATCATCCTTTGAGTAGGTGTCTGGACTGATTGCTGTCCACTCAACTGAGAAATTATTTTATCCTTTTCAATGGATTCTTTCTTCAGGTCATTGTAATATTTAAGGATTGTTTCCATCTTAATCATTAGGACTTGATTTTCTTCAGCATGTTTCTCTGCCACCTTCAAGTTAAATTTTGCAGATTCTAGTACTAGGCCTGCTACTACCACCTCAGTAGTTTCTGCCACTCTTCTTACTAGCAAACTACCTGAAGAATCAGCTTGAGTGGCTTCATTCCTCTCTCTTTAGTGACCATATTTCCAATCCAACACGGTCCTTAGTAAACCTAACTCCTTTAACTTCTTGTTGAGCTAATTCCAGAGTAGTATGCATGGTTTTTGTCTCTTTCCTAATAGCATAGAAAAATATAGCATCAACTATGTCCCATTCTGGTAAAATGAGGACTCCTTCTCTCTTGACTAGTTCTCTTCCCTCTTGGGGAGTGATCTTTTAAAAATTTGGTTAACATTTCTTGTTTTATCTTAGCCTCAATTTCATTTTTTTCTTTATCAGGCTAGTTCTCTTGCCTTTTCTGGCACTTCTGTCTGAATTCTTCAATGTGAACTCTTCACAAGAACTGCATAAATGCTCCAACCTTTACAAAGTTGTCATCTGATAAGAATTCATCACTAACTTTCTTTGTAAGGGGATCAAGCTCTTTTCCGAAAAATCTACTACTGTTAGGTCCATCTCAAAATGCTTGGGGGCCTTAGGCACCCCTTCTTGCAATTCTTCTATGTTACAAAAAATTGCCATACACTTCCCATCTGCAACAATTTCTCAGCTACTGCTTGCTCATCCAAATGTAAAGCAGATTGAGAAGGGGAGTAAACATACTCCAATTGCTTCCCTTCTTCTTCTATTCTTTGTCTCTTTGGGGATGGCATTGATCTTGAATCTACATTCATTGGCCTCTTCCCTCTTGAGGTAGAAACCTCCTCACCATGTATTTGTTGTATATTCTGACCTCTGTGGGATGTCTCTCTCCTTGGAAATACCATGTTGTACCCTTGCTTCAGATGTAAGACATACTTCCATGGTGGGATGATCCTAGGAGGTATATACTTTCTCAAGATAGCCTTAGCCTTTTCAGGATCTTCCTTCATGACAAACTCTTTCTTCTGATTGAAGGTCTGTACATGATGTCTTCAAAAAGTGTCATTAATGAATCAATTTTATTTTCCCAAGGAATGAGTTCTTTTAAGGAATCATATATTTTATCAAAATATTGAACAAAACCCAGGGTCTTCTTATAAACCAACCAGTTTTCCTTCCTAACTTCTTGTTCTTGAAAATTGAATTCATTCCTAATGATATCCTCAAGAAAATAGAACTAATGATCCATTGCTACACACCATGTTCTTTTCTTGGACATATCACTTATGAATGCTTCAGGGTCAGCACACCTAGCTACTAAGGTTGCTAAATGATAGGGCTCAAAGAATTTATCCAAATGCATTCAACCACCCTTGTTGATGACAAACTCATGTATAATTGTAATGGTCGGGAAAATGGCACCTTTTCCCTTTCCTATTAAAGCATCCTCCTGTAGCTTACCAATTTTCCTTATTATCTCAGCAACACCCATTTTAAGAGGGACTTGATATGGGAGCATATATGGGGTGCCTCTGAAACCATAGACTCTGAAAACTATTGAAACAAGATACAAAATAACATCACCCCAATTATCCACTATTGTAAAGCTCTGAACAAACTGCTTTGGTCTTAAGAGATTTCATAAAGATTTATGGATCCTGGGATTTTTAGTAAACAATAAGGCTCTAAGCCTTGAAGCAAAGATTTTGTCAAATGTGATGTAGCTGGTTTCTTTCCTATCCAATGATAAATCTTTGCTCCAAAACTAGACAAGAATCTCTTCACCATATTTGAGCTTCAATAGATTCATCTCCTTTTCAAAATAGCTTTCACCCTTAAAAGGGAAAATGTGCATCAATATAGAATACCAATCAAAGGGTTTATCTAATTTTCCATTCCTAATGCCTAATAGGCCATTGTGAATCAAATTAGCCACATAAGGTGCATAATCAAAAGTGATGGCTAAATGTAGGTGGAGAACCTATACCATCATAAACATATAATGGATGGGAATCTCTTTCTCTTCATCATCCCCAAAAATCTGACACAATGCACTATACATACCTCTAGCCCTCATAGTGAAATAATCTAATTTGAATGGCTCTGGGGTATTAGGTCCTTTCACAACCATACCTCCAATATTACCAAAGAATTCCTGCAGAGGTCCATTTCTAAGGTAAGTACTTTGATATTTGTAGATTTCTTTGAAAGAATAAAAATTTATTTCATCTAGTTTCATGGAAGGTTCATTTAATTGGAAAACTTCTCATAGTTCTTCTGCTATGATGTTGATCAAAACCTTTCCATTAATTTCTCTCACCACCCTGGCTACATGATCATATTTATGTGCCACCTGATAGACCAAATCAATATCCATGATCACTTCTGGGACTATCAATATCCCTACATCAAATTTCCATATATTGCTACTTCGCCAACCCTATACTATTCAAGCTCAAATATAACTGGTATTCAAATTTATAATTCTACAAGAGTGGAGTCACAAATTAACTTACCCATTCTGAAAGTGGTGGAAAATAGACAAAAAATGCTGCAATTTGGCTCTGCTCAGATTCTTCGTGAATTATGGTGAGAGGAACATAAAATTGAAACATTAAACCCTACTTCACCAAAATTTAGCATTAAATTCCAACTGAGATGACCACACCTTCTACCATTAATATTTCTTAGTTTCAAAATTCGCAGCTCAATGGTTCAGCTGATGTAATTTTCAATTTTAAAACAAAGCCATAGATATCAGCAACATCTTATTACATCATGTGGTCCGCAACCTCTCACAAAATTCACTAACAAGTAAAAGACATGTCCGTCAGGTGCAATGCCTCGAAGAAAATCTGTCGATCATCTTCATCATTGAGGAAAAATACTGACCCTTGGATCAATTCCACCTAAAGCTCTGTTAAAATCCTTTAAAACTTGGGACCCATGATCTCATAAATGCCACACGTCACCTAGGTGCATTGCCTTAATGGGCTTCCATCTGATAATATTTCCTTTAAGTCACAATGCCAGCCATTTGATTAAACTCAACTTAACCATGGTCAAATCTTTGGCTTCTTTATAACCCTCAGGTTCCACCCTCTATAAAGGACACGTGTCCGTCAGGCACAATTCCTTGAAGACAATCTATCGATCATATTGCTCATTGAGGAAAAATGCTGACCGTTAGATCAAGTCTACATGCCATTGAATTAATTTACTTTACTTTCGGTGAGGTCCCACTAATATGCTATGTGTCAACAAGGCGCAATGCCTTGAAGACAAAAGATCAAATCATTTGCCAACCCAGTCATAACACCCACTGTTGGATAAAAAAAACTTATCTGCATGTTACATCTGCTTTAAGAAATAGATATGGCCCACCACTTTCCACATGTTGAGCAGGCGTGATGGCTTGATTATTAATCTTCTGTTTATCTCACAATCTAGGAAAAGCGCTGACCATTAGATTTAGAGGACTTTTCAACCCTTTATTTTCTCATTGATTTTAAACATATTGCCCTAATGATGTCATAAAGAACATGTGTCAACAAGGTACAATGCCTTGAAAAATCATGATCATATCATCTGGTGAGTAAGGAATACTGCCAACCATTAGATCAAATCCACTTGCATGAAGTTTACTTCCCGCTAGAAAAGATTCCTGACCCGCCAGAGACACATGTCAGCTAAGCGCATTGCCTTGATAAGTATCTACTGGTCATCTTGATCTTTGATGGTAAGCGCCAGCCCTTGTATCAAAGTAATCTACATGACTCTTGGGGTCAAAAATGAAAAGGGTCATGGGGGGTCCAAAACTTAAGGACCAAAATAATTAAAAGTTTAGGATTTATGACTTAAAACCCAAAGCGTACCCTGACCAAGGGAACTTATTAAAAAACACATGCTGAAAGATAACTAAAGTGATTCAAAAAGTATTGCAGAAACATAACATAAGGAAAGCGTAGGGTTTTAAAACAAAGCCAAATATTCAATCAATAATCTCCAAGGGTTTATGTTTTTTTTTAGAAACTTTCAAAGCACAATTGCCTTTGGATACAATTTTTTTTCAGAAATTGCAAGCACATTTGAAACTAACAGATGCTAAGGCACAAAATACCAACATCAGGAACCAAAAATTTTACACAACTCTGACAAACCTATAATAGACTCAATGGTGATTAAGGCTAAGAGCTCCACTAGCATGCTTAGTTAGAGAACCATGGAATGTTTCTTTTTTATTTGTCAATTCTTTGCTTAAATTTAGTTTATCTTTCCATAGAATTGATAGTATTCAAATTGATTTCATGAATGTATTATTTATATATACACCAAATGATGCCCATTGTGGGGCTTTGAGCCTCTAACTTCCATTTTTTTCATTATTTGCATGTTTTTGTATCATTTATTGTTGAATTTTGTAGTTTGCAGGTAAAGAGACACCTATGAGGTGAATCCCGATGCGTTTACATAGTCAAGCAACGCCTATAATCATTTCTATTTTATGTCTAACTTTTTTCTCAGTGCACCTAAATCTTGAAGTGATGCCTTTGATAGAGAAGCAATGCCTTTGCATGGAGAAGCAACACGTTCAAACCAAATTCCAGTGCATACAAACATTCTTTTAGTGTGTGCAATCATTATTTTAGTGCATTTAAAGTTTATGTTAACACTTTTCTTAGTTTAAAGTAGTGCTTAGATCCAAGCAAAGTAGCGCGTATATACTAGCAGAGTAGAGTGTAAACTCACTTAAAGTAGTACTTATTATCCTGTCAAGTATCTCTTAGTTTGAACTTGCAGATTATTAAAAATAGAGTGCTAATGTTGTTTATTTTCTGATTTGAAGATGACCAGGCATGCAAAGGTGAAGAAACCCGAGCAAAGAATCTATAGGCAAAATAAATATGTAAGACTTGTCTTAAAATGTGAAAAGGAAATCTACAATTCACACATTTTAGAAATCTTAGGAGAGGAAGAAAAACTTTATGATCATTTTGTTAAAATGGTAAAGACTTACAAAATTAAGTTTCCTACTCTAAATTGTGTTGGTTGTGTTTCCTATTTGTAGTCTTCCCTATAAAATTTTGAAGTTCCCAGTCATTCGTATGCTTAAGAGTTGAAAGTCATGTCTGAAAATTTCTCATATATCTCTATAAATAATGTTTTCAGCCTTAAACCTAGTGAAAAATGCCAAAAACCATAAGCCGTAGGGTCATTTCTATTTGAAAATGAAAAAAGCCCTAAATTCTCAGTCAAGTTTCTATTTTCAGGATTTGTGTCTAAGAATAATGCATGTGCTAAACATATTTTTTGCTTAGTCTCGTAAAGAAAAACAAATATTCTATTCAGTCTGGAGACATGGCTAAGAGCATTGGTCGCGTTGTCTCTTGATAAAAAGAATATGCTTCAAAAGATATGGAGACTTAACACTAACCGCTCATCTCAGATTAGATCTAACAATGGTCAGGTTGTCTCATAATAAATCTTGTAGTTTAGAATTTATCTAGTGACACTGAGTTTTAACAGTCGCCAAGTCTCTGAATGAACCTGGGTTAAATGTCAGTTTTAATAATAGTGTTGTCGCCTAGTCACGAAAGAGATCTTGAGTTAAGTTGAGAATCAGGAGACTTAGCGAAAATCATAGGATGAAAGATAGATCCAATGGTAGTCGCATGGTCACAGTAAGAAGTTGAAAAGTCAAATGAGATCTGGTGATTAGGAGACAAAAGGACAATTATGATACATGTTCATCAGTCATGAATTCTTGTGAAAGATTAGGGTTTTCCTTGAAGATAAAGAGACTTGGCGAAAACCGTCAGATGCAAAAGGAAAGAAGATCAATGGTAGTCACATTATCTCCTGATGAAAATAATAAAAGTAAAATTATCTAGTGATAAAGAGGTAAAAGATGTTTGTTATGTAGTCTCTAGATAAATCGTGAGTTAGAAGATTGGTTCAGCGAGAAGGAGATATAACAGTCACCAAGTCTCTAGAAGTAATCTGAGGTTAAAGAACAGTTAAATGATGGCTTAGTCATGGTTTCTCTGTAAGAACATGAGTTAAGCGAAAACATTAAGATACATGGAGATAACCATTGATTTGAAGATTGATCCAATGGCAGTCGCTAAGTCTCGGTGACAAACCATAGTTAGAAAGAACATCAAGCGATAAAGAGATTACACAGTCACTAGGTTGCCATAATGAAAACCAGAGTTAAAAAGAAGACTTTTCTTTGATGCCATGGTGGACAGTTGCTAGCCAATAGGATATCAAATATTTTTTCCATATGGAAAAGTAGCTGAGTTGTGATCAATGACAGCTAATCAGATTTGATTTTGATCTCTTTTCGAATTTTATAAGGTTTTTATAAGAAAAAAGCACTCATTGATAATTGATTGCATGTCAGTTTGAAATGCCATGACTAGAACCATAATTGATGTCACAGTGTGTAAACTAATCGCAGAAGTGATTGAATTGTAAGTTTACCAGTTTTGAAGAGATGGTTGCATTGATTTCTCAGTTATAAGTAAGCATATCCATTGTCATTTCATTTTTACCAGCTTCCAAGTTTTTAGAGCTAAAGAGTTTTATAATAGTTCAACATTTTCTAAGAAAAAAAAAGTTCTCCAGTAGTGTGTATTGAGAAAAGTGATTGGTTGGTTCAGAATTCAGAAGGAATTGTGATTGGCAGTGTTTTCAGTGCTCAGAAGCTTAGATTATAGAGTAATTGACAACTTGAGGGTTTGGATGAGATTTGTTTCAATATTGGTAACATAAATTTGAGCTGAACAAGATGTGTCAGGCAGTGAGTGTAGCATCTACCAGTGGGAGAAGTGATGATGCAGATGATGATATGAAAGGGAAACACAAATATTCTAAAGAATTCATTTCCTTAATGCCACAATCAAGCCATAATAGAAAGGTAAGTGCTGATACCCTCACTGATGATTTGAGCTTTATTAGGGATGCTAAAACCCCAGGATCCTCTGGTTATTCTCTGTTTAATTATTTTTATAACAATAGTGATGATGCTTTGCCTATCTCAAACCCATGGACCTATGGATTGGCCAAGTTAATTGTCCCAAATATATTTGTAGATGCCAATTTCATCCTATAAATGGCCAGTAGGTATGATACCCTGACAAAAACAATCAAAAGGGATGATGAAAAAGAAATAGTTACCCTAGACAAAAAACTCTTTCATGAAAGCCTTCAATGTATACCATCCCATGGCTACTGAGATCAACCTGAAGATTTTAGAGAATAGATATACGAGAGAGAGTGGCATTGATTCCAAATTGATTCAGGAACACCATGTTCCAAGGATAATGAAGAACTACATTGCACCCATTCTAGGGACTGCCCCATACTACTACAAAGACTTGAACTTCTATATGAAGTATATATCATATGCACTATGCAGAGTGCTAGGAAAGGATGGAGGACCAGAGAGAATTACCCTAGATATCCTGATGATGGTCCTGGATATGTAGAGCCCTCACACTAGTACCAACTATGAATATATCCAGTATATCATAGATCAAATTCACCAGGGGTTTGTTGATATACAGAACAAGAAGGACAACCCTAAATTTATGCATTACTCTGTTCTAATGCATTTGATCTTATACTTTTAACTTCCCCATTATGAACTACCAGTGTCTAAGGCCTTAGAGGTTTCACCAAAAGAAGCCCAACCCCATTCAATTCTGGCTGAGAGTGTGGAATTACACCTCAAGAGAACAAGAGTTTTGTGCCTTAAAAAATTGGATAGTGTATCCAATTCTTAAATGCCTAGGTATCAAGAAGACTAGGTTACCAATCAAGGTGATACAACTACTCAGACAATGCTAGTATCTTGAAAACTAGCCAGGAGATCACAACTGGGGTGGTTTCTGCTATGAAAATAACTTCACATTAATCAGGGTGTATGGTTGTACCCACCCTCCCCATGTTTTTCCATTCCATGTGCCACAAAGGATTGCAGAAAAGGAATTCACCAAGCAACTGATTTTAATAGATAAGGAACACATTGCTCTTCATAAGAAGGGTAAATTTACCCCAAGGTAGTTCAAGATTTACAATTTTACAATTGGAAAGAAGGCATTGGTCCTAGTAAACAATTGGATGAGTCATTATAGGATGAATGTGGCTCTTTATAGATATACTGACATAGAGGGCTTCATCCTGAGTGCAAAGAAGTTGCTGACACCTATTGGCAAGTTGACTCCCAGGGAGTATATGACTTATTTTGTGTTGTCATTATGGCAACAAAGTCATATGAAGTTTTGACAGCAAACTTAGTAGTGAAAATTGACTAAGTATAGAAGACATACAGAACAGAGATACATAGATGATCAGAGCACCAGTGCATGTGCGTACAGTCGATTTAGACTAAGTTCCCTTCGACATAAGCTCTATGATATGTTTTTATGCTTACCCTATACACGCATAGTACAAAATTTCAGTATGGATAAGTTATAGAAAGAACAAGTACACTAGCAGTTCAGAATACAGAGTATGGAGCCGACTTCAGGTTTTTGGTTAAACAAGTAATATTTTGTTATGTAAAGGCTAAGCACCTATTGTTGTAATTTTTTAACCATGTATTAAACATTATTGTAAACATGCTTAAGCCAATTTTTTTGGAAGTGTTGTGTATGTTGTTTTTGGGCCGACTAAGGTCTTGTTTATAGTCACATCCATTCAGGCATAAACATATATATATGCAATGAAAAGATATATTTGAAGCATTAAAGAATTATGCAGAGTAGAGAAGTGTAAAGATGTTAGTATGAGATAGAGCCCTTAAAGAGGATAGGAGCATAAGTGCATAACCAAAACTGATCAGACATCTATGTCATATACAACAGTTCACTTTTGGATATAGTGCATATCTATTCTTAGGAGGTTGTAGCATTCTTTCTCATTGAGAAGTGAGCTCTTGGACAGTGAGTCCTCACCGCTAACAGGGTTTTTTGTAAAAGACTCCTAATAGGGTCAGGCCTTTAACCAGGTCATTGTACTTTCATTATAAAAGACTACTCCTAACAGGGCAAAGGAACTTTAATAGGTTCATTATACTAGTGCAATATTTGTGGGTACTAATTCCCACTGGTGTTTTCCTCTAATCAAGGTTTCCCCATAATCATATTATGTGTTATGTGATCTTGTGTTAAGATTTAAGTGATATATAATTGATTTATGTCTAAAGTTTCTGAAATAGAATAATTAGTTAAACACTGATTCACCCCCCCTCTCAGTGTTTCCAACAATTGGTATCAGAGCTCTGGTCCTCTGAAAGAAAGTTTAACCACTTGAGGAAATCATGGATTTAGCAAAAGAAAAACATCTGAAAAAGAATCTTGAAGCAGCCCTTGAAGATCTAGAGAGATCTAAGATAGAAAATGAGGAACTTAAACTAAAATTTGATGGCTCACAAATGCTTATCAAAAAGTTAAGAAAAGATTTGAAAGATTTCTCTACAAATGATTTTGGGAAAATGGTCAAGAAATTGAATGAAGAAAACTTATCTTTAAAGGATAAGATAGAAGAATTGAATGATTAGTTAACTGATAGCCTAACAACTATTGAAGAGAAGAACAAAGAAAATAAATAGTTAGATGAAGAACTCATGCAAGCCAATATGAAAATATTGGAATTGGAAAACATCAAGAATAAGATTGAATCTGAATTATCAGGAGCAAAAGATAATATTGATAAAATTCACACAAGTTTTGATTTAATTCAATCACAAATTTATGCAAAAAAGATAAAAGGTGACACCACTGGTATGGGATATAGTATAGCTCAAATTGAGATCAATTCATTACAAGAAATAAAGAAATCTCAAACAGAATCTACAGAAGAAAAGAAAAGAACTAAAGTAGAGCATAAGGCAGTCAACCGTACTTTCTATGCCTATAACAAATATGGTCACTTGGAAAGAGATTGTAAGGATGTAAGACCCTTCAATGGTTATTTTTACTCTTGTAATAATTTTGGTCATAGGGCTACTAATTTCAGGATAAATCAAAGAAATCAGTCACAACTGAACCAAAGGAATCAGACTCAATACAATCAGAGAAACCAACCTCAAAGAAACTTGAAGAACATTACATGTCAGATATGTAATTACAATGGAAACATAGCCAAGCAGTGCAACATGATGAATAACAACATTATACCTCCTATCATTTGTCACTCATGTGGAAAATCTGGACACATCTCAAGGTTTTGCAGGTCAAGAACACAAGGACAAGAGAATCCTAAAAGGTCTCTGTTTGAAGAATCAGGAGAAGTTAAGTTTGTGGAAGCTAAAACTAACTCAGATAAAATATTGATTGAAGTAAAAAAGGATAATGAAGAGAACAAGGTAGTAGATGCATCCTCAGTGCATGCACCTTCTACTTCTGGATAGTTGACCCTCATGGTCTTAGGGGGAGCTATTCTAGCTCTGAACCCCTGCGTGGCTGGTATACTCACCTCTGAGTATGCGCCTTTGGATTCATATCAGTGATAACAAAAGAATGCAGTATACATTCACACATTGTCTATACTTCATTCTGAATAAAGTTTGAAAGTCTCAGTAAAAGCACTTATGACATTAAATATAGAAAAAAATTATATAAATTGATGGATTGATTGATTAGTCTCATTGTTCACATCTGAGATAAAAAATTTGCAAAGCACAGAAGCACTAAGCATCAAAAGCAATCAAAGGTATCGATTTGATCAGTTGGTAAACAAATTGCAAGTTGAAATGGAACCCTAGTAGTCGTGTCATTTTGATTTATTGTGAAACCTTACTTAATCAAGCTACAAGTAAGTATGGCAACCCCAGTTGTATTTGACATTGCTGAAAGGAAGAGATTTGTCTTTAAGAAGCATCCATTCAAGTGTATATTAGATGATGTTGAAGGAGCATTCTCTAAGACTCTGCTAGGAGTCGTGCACGTGGAAGACATTCGCGCGTACATCTACTGCAAGAAGGAAACAGTTGGAGACAATAGCATAGCTACTCTTATGGGTTCAACGATGAAACCAAACTACTCATTCAAGGATGAATACATGCATCTCATTGATAACCCTATCTTTGAGTATTCCAATGCGCACGAGTTCTATGAGCCAGAATGGGTGAAGATATTACTGAGAAGGATACATGATGACCTATATTGGATTGGTGAGGTTCTTGTCCACATCACTATAAATCTAATCCATGAAATGACTGGACTTCCTAAGATTGGACCAATTCTTCCTACTGGCAAGGATGTTAAGAAGCAGGTTGAACAAGTTTTCTTATCTAGAAGTGATAGGCGTGACATGACTGTCAATCCTATTAAGGAGAATGACATCAAACTACTCACTATGATACTTGGATACAAGTTTCAGTAGGCAAGCAAACTGAATAGTGTGTCTACAGCAACAGTTCTGGCAGAAATAAGGATAGTGAAAGATAACACTCAGTACAATCTCTGTGAACTATTATGCACACAGCTGATTGAGAACATCAAGGATATTAAACATGAAAAGAGCAAGATATTCAAGTTTGGCTCTTTGATCATCTACATGTACTTCCACATTGTTGGTAAAGTTGCAAATCTTTACCTAGATTGGAGTAAACCTACTATGTCTCAGATATCACTTAAAGCTACATCAGAGAGTAGTGAAAAAGATACTATGGACATGGATATCAAAACATTTAGGATCAAGATGTAGAAGAGGTTCAGGATACCTGAGAAGATAGTTGAGAAATAAAAATACACCATATGCTTCATGGTGGAAACTATCTGTACTTGCATGGAGGCAGTTGAGCCTAGAACAAAATGGATTCACCCTCTCGATTATGAAGTTGAAGAAAATGTTTTGGAAGGTTATGCACAAGTCCTCCTATCTACGCCCAAGGATCCCAATGAACCTAGATGGGGTACTTACAGAGAAAAGACAAATCAAGTTGATTCTATCTTATATAGTGCTGACAACAAAAGGAAGGCATCAAGGATTACCTCAAATATCTTAAAAGTTCATGGTGTTACACAAGAAGACCTAGACAGAGCTAGGGAAGCTAAGATAGCCAAAGAACTTGAGAAAACTCCCAGGGTGCAAGCACAAAGTTGAGTGCCAATTCCGCGGAAGTCCGCGGCCAAAAAAAATTGGCAACCAGAAACGGGCACCCATTTTTTTAAAAATGGGTGCCCATTATGGTTCGGGTGCCCAAGCCGTGAATATAAAATGGGTGCCCATTTTCAAAACGGGCACCCATTTTGGTTCGGGTACCCGTAGCAAAACGGGCACCCATTTTTTAAAAGTATTTAAAATTTGTTTTAAACCATTTTGCAAATCATTTTCACAATTTGCAAAATGGGATCACGTTTTTATCTGAACGGGTACCCGTTTTTGAGAGCTACCATCGACCCCCTACTGCCGTTTTTCCTACTACAGGTAGGTATTATTGTTTTTTATTAAAAATCTTTTTTATTATTATTTTTAATTAGTTTAATGTTAAAAATTGTATATTGTCTTTAATGTTTATAGTTTTTGAGAGCTACCACCGACTCCCCTGCTACCATTTTTCCAGGTAC
>MU227574.1:1658422-1687186 GCA_018584345.1 Thuja plicata | reverse complement strand
TTCTCAAAAAAGTGAAATTTTCATCAAATTATGGTGGTCGTACACGAGAGGTTTTGAAAATTTACTTTATAGTCAATTAAAAATTAATAAAAAAAAAATATTTAATTAAAAAAAAAGCAAAAATATTCTGACCAATCTTTAATGTGTTAGGTACCTTCCCCCAAAAGGATTTAGAAAAATTCATTTATTTACTTCAAAATAGGGTGGCCGTACACATGCGGGGTATGGTCCTGAAACAAGCATTTTGAAAAAGAGGTTTTTAAACATGCCTACTAAATATATTTTCTACTATGTGGGTATTTAAATAAATTACATATTTGAAAAATAGACTCTGAGCACTACATTTTCTATTAGTGGATTTTTTTGATATTAATCTCTAAGTGCCTCAAATTTTGACATCAATTGACAGACAACTTGAAAATCAGGGAAAACACTTCCACTTTTTGCCCAAAAAGTGGACTCAACTTCTTGCTGGCACCCCCCATTGAAGTAAAAATAGAAAAGTCTGATGATATGCCTAAGAAAAAGAAGAAGAAATCAAATGTAGACACATTTGCGCCATCAACCACCATTGATCTAGAATCTTCTCCACCTTCTATACCCAATAAGCTGACTAGAAGGAAGAAGCAAGTTCCTTCAAGTCATCCATCCTTAAGAACTACAAGGAGAAAGGTAAAGAACACACAAGCCCCTCCTGAGGTAGAATGTAGACCTAGTCTAACTGTTCTAAAGAACAAAATTGTTAATGAAGGAAGACTAGAATCTCTCAAGAGTGTATATGACAAATATCAAGAGATAGAAAAATTAAAAATTCATTCTATGATCATCTTTCACATTATTAAGTTCAAAATGATAGTATTGGAACTCAAAATATTCATACGAGACAAGGTATGGAACATACTTGATGTATTAAAGAGGAAAGCAATTGAAGAGGATATGAGGATAAGAGAAGAAACATTGGATAGTCTTCTGCCGGTATGTTTGCATGATGAGAAAGCCATTCTGTTAGATTTAGTAAAGCCACACCTAAGAACCAAAATAAGAGTTCTCCATATCATGAATAAGGAGTATGATCTAGTTGGTGAAGAGACTCAGAAAGCTTTTGAGCAGGTATTTTTTGATATACATATGTATCCTTCAACAACACCTACAACAAAGGTAACTCCAATTCCTCCCAAACAGGTTATAGAACCAATGATACAGAATGCACCTAAGATAGGTCCACAGGTTTCAGCGCCCTTAGTTTCAATAGCCTCTGATACAAAAAAATATTTAGGAGATACTATAGTGATTGATGATATCAAAATATCCATGACCGCCTCTGACAATGATATGGACAAAGTTGACAAATAATTTGTAAGCACTGAGGAGACAAAGGAGGTGTGCACTGATGACACATCTTTACAACAAGATGAAGTTCCCTCTGAAGATTCAACAGACTTGAATAAAGAGGAAGATAATCAAAATAATGAGACACTGGTCATGGAGATCCCAGTAAAAAGTGAATGCATGGATACTAGTAAGAATACTATATTCACACCATCCATTCAACCATCTACTTCATTGTTGTCAAGCTTAACTCCCGACTCAGCAAGTCTGGATGCATGAGGAAAAGAAGACTTGATGAAGATCAACGTCCTAGCCATGGAAAAAGCCAAAGAGAAACAAGTTATGAGAAACCATCTCTTTTTGGAATTAGTAAACATTCTGAATGACCTAGTGCCTGCGGACAAGAAAGTAGCTAAAATTCAGTTAGTTGATGATGTAGACAACATCCTAACAAGCTTCAAAGCACATTTTACAAGCTTAGTTGACTCAACTACTAGAATTGCAGAAGATGAGTATAAAAAGGAAAGATTGAATGAAATGGTAAAGAATTTTTCCTTAGATTTAAAGTCATTAAAGATTGGTCAGTCTATGTTGAAAGAGTTGGCATCAAAAGGCAGAAAGATTATAGAAAATTGCATGGACAGAGGCAAACTCACCTCTGAACATATCAAAAAGATAGAAGAGGTAGATATCTTGGTTGATAACATAAGACACTCAATTGAAACATCATCCCAAGACCTAAACATCTACAACAATATCTATCAAGGTCAGATAGACAAGATAGAAAAATAAAAAATGGAGATTAGTAAGATAAGGATCAGGCAGAATCAACTAAGAAATGCACTTGCGCCCTCCTTAGTAGTTCTAGATGAGAAAATTAAATAGATTGATGCAACCATTGCTACCTATTATCAAGGACCCAACATGGATTTGACAAATATGGAAAAACTCACATATGCCCTATGTGCCCATCTACAAACAATTGATGCACTAAAGACATTTTGGCAGCAAGAGATGAAGAATCTGCAGATAGCCTATCCATATGTATACATGGAGTATGTATCTAGTGACTTAATATTTTGACACCTTTGTCATTAATGTCAAAGGGGGAGTAATGTATGTATGAGGAATAGTGTATATATATGCAAAGAAATATATATAGTATATGTTAAGAGAAGAGGATATATAATTTTTGGTGTTAGTCAGTTTTGAGTAACTTGGCCACATTCCTTTGTTGCCATTAATGACAAAGGGGGAGATTGTTGGCAAGTTGACTCCTAGGGAGTATATGAATTATTTGGTGTTGTCATTATGGCAACAAAGTCATATGAAGTGTTGACAGCAAACTTAGTAGTGAAAATTGACTAAGTATAGAAGACATACAAAACATAGATACACAGATGATCAGAGCACTAGCGCACATACGTATGGTTGATTCAGACTAAGTGCCTTCAAACATAAGCTCTATGATATGTTTTTATGCTTACCCTATACACGCATAGTACAAAATTTCAATACAGATAAGTTACAGAAAGAACCAGTACACTAGCAGTTCAGAATACAGAGTATGGAGCCGACTTCAGGTTTTTGATTAAACATGTAATATTTTGTTATGTAAAGGCTAAGTGCCTATTGTTTTAAGTTTTTAATCATGTATTAAACATTATTTTAAACATGCTTAAGCCAATTTTTTTTGGAAGCATTGTGTATGTGGTTTTTAGGTTGACTAAGGTCTTGTTTATAGTCGCGTCTATTCAGGCATAAACAGATATATATGTAATGAAAAGGTATATTTGAAGCATCAAAGAATTATGCAGAGTAGAGTAGTGTAAAGATGTCAACATGAGATGGATCCCTTAAAGAAGATAAGAGCATAAGCACATAATTGGAACTGATCAGACATCTGTGTCACATACAACAGTTCACTTTTGGATATAGTGCATATCTATTCTCATGAGGTTGTAGCCTTCTTTCTCATTAAGCAGTAAGCTCTTGGACAGTGAGTCCTCACCCCTAACAGGGTTGTTTGTAAAAGACTCCTAACAGAGTTAGGCCTTTAACTAGGTCATTGTACTTGTATTGTAAAAGAATCCTCCTAATAGGGCAAAGGAACTTTAATAGGTTCATTATACTAGTGCAATATTTGTGGGTACTAATTCCCACAAGGGTTTTCCTCTAATCAAGGTTTCCCCATAATCATATTATGTGTTATGTGATCTTGTGTTAAGCTTAAAGTGATCTATAATTGATTTATGTTTAAAGTTGCTAAAATAGAATAATTAGTTAAACACTGATTCACCCCCCCTCTCAGTGTTTCCAACAACACCTACCATCGCATACACAAAAGACCATAAGGAATGCATGGAAGAGGACCTAATAAGAAACATTTTGGAGGATGAGGAGGTTGATAAGAGAGCTGAGATGTTTAATGAACTAATGGATCTAGAGAGATAGGTGAAGAGAAAAAGGCATTACTTTTGGGGGTTTCTTCCCAGACATGCCATATTTGAAGAGGCTAGATGCCATGATAGAGTCCCACTCCCTCCTATGAAACCAATTATAAAATGCACTTGTAGTGCCAGAGAAGGGCCACAAGGGGAACTCATCATCAGAGTATGATGATGATAGTGATGAAGAATACTCAATGTCCAGTTCCCCTCCAGTCAACCAAGCATTTTCTGAAGAATAAGCAACTGAGGGTGAAAAAATAATTGACCTAATAGAGGTCCCTTTGACTGGGGTTACAAATGAACCCCCACCTAGAAGACAGAAGGTTGAAATAGGGGAACCTTCTCAAAAGAAGGAAAAGAAGAAAGATAGGATTGGTGCCCTCATAACTGGAAACAGGGCATATGACCATCAACTAAGTAAAAAAATAAGGACAAGAAAGAAACTATAGAAAGATAAAGAAGAGGAAGTAGAGCTACCTCTTAGAACATGTGCAAATGAGAGATTGATATATTAGGATCAATTACTTAAAGATGATAATTTCATCAAAACAAAGGAATTCAAGGACTACCTCATCTGGAATAAGAAGCAACAAGTGGATGTACAATTTTAGTTAGTAGGTGGTGATCTAGTGACGAAAGAGGCTCTACAAACATTGAAGGATTATGATCCTGAATCAGAGCAGATTACACCTGAGCAGGCAAGAAAATTGGTCAAGGCCAGTGGTATGTTAATAGTGGAAGGTTTGGATTTGGCCTCTGCCTTTATTATTGACCAAATTAGAAAACAACCTAATGTGAAATTGTCATCAGAGACACAGGCTGGGGACATGATTAGAGGGTTTGGATATAACCCAAAGTCCTAGGCATTAGCAATGTGGAGCTTGGATCCAAAAGATCAAAATCCAGCCCTATTAAACATTCAAGAGAAGATGGAAGGAAATAAGATAGTCTATTCAGTCTAGAACACAGGAGAATTGGAGATCTCCCAAGTGCTCACACATTTTACCCAACTGAATGAGGCTAAGGCAGTTCAAATGTCTAAAAAACTGAAGAAGCTCACTAGTCATATTGTCAAAGATATAGAGCTTGGTCTAATAAAAATTAAAGCACAAGAGAAGCTCATAGAAGAGCTTACACAAAAAAAACTTGACATGATAGAAGCTGCCCCTACTAAGCCAAAAGAGTTACAGGATGTTGAGATCCAAACAGAGGATACAGGGGATATAGATGCAAAAACAGAGCAAGAGATTAGGGAGCACAACAATGTAATATTGGGTGCATTAACATCAATTTTTTAGCATAGGGTAGATACCATAAAGGATAAAATTGATGTGTTGTATGGAGCCTATGGAAAATTGCTAGGCTTACAAATAGAGGTGAATAATTTTATATCAATTTTGAATCCCTATTATGCAACATGGTCTGGAAGAATAACACTTTTTGAAAGGTTGGCATCCTTGCAACCATTGAGGTCAGACCTACCAGAGATAGTTACCCTGGTTGGGACAGAGATAGAAAAAATAAGAGCCACCTTGTCATTTTTTAAAGGAAAGGAAAATCAGATAGAGGCAAGGTTGAATATGTTTGGGCCAAGCTACAACAGATTTGTGCCTCCCATCAAATCAGAGGAGAATAAGATTAAGCCACTAGGTCTATGGGGATTAGAGCTTGACAATGTACTGCCCAATAAAGAGGTTTATGTATATGATCAAGGAGAGTTGGACATGGAAAGATTTAGTAAGATTCTGGATGAAGCAATTGAGGCAAAAATAGATTGTAATAAATTCATCACAGATGTCAAGAGCATAACCGATGCGAGGTGGGAAAGACAAAAGGCCCATTTGGAGAGTATACAAAGCTTTGAATGGCCAAAGGAGGAAGATGTTAAAACATGGGATATCTTGATGAAGCCCAAGAAGAAAAATCCTATCATAGTTGACTTGGACATCATGGATGAAGAATAAGAGGACACATGACACCTGTTCTTTGAGCACATGAAGGTTAGCAATCTTAAAGACTAGTGTAAGTTAGCATGTATTGGCGATCACTAGATCTCATTACAAATATCAGATGCTATCTTGAACATATATAAACAAATGTGCCAAAGATCAAAAGAGGACAAGAAGCAAATTAGATCTTATTCTTTAGTTTTGTCCATCCACCGCTTGGTGTTTTCTTGTCTTTTGTCTCTTTTATGTTTTAGGGTTAGGTCTTTTAAACCATTCGAAGCTTGTTGCATCCTTATCTTAAGGATTCATCGATGGTTTAGGCCTATATATAGAACTCATTGTAACATTTTTAAGTGAGGTGGGATGATAATGGAATATAATTTCAAGGAAAACTACTAACATTTATCTGATCCTTTGTACTAATTGTCTATCTAAACGTATTTGAAGCTGTAAGACATTAATACAATATATTGCAATCACTTTTTTTTGTATCTTGATTGTCTCTTTTGATTTATATTATAGTTCTTGTATGTTTATTTGTAGGGAACTTATACATACTGATCACAAGGTGATTGTGCAGTCATTTGTGAGCTCCTTTAGGGAAGGATCAATTATTTCAAGTGACCCTAGAGAACTTAGCATTAGTGTAAGGATTTGATGACACTTATAGAACTAGAGGATAATCTGTAAGGCATTTTATCTTTGTTGCAAGTATTTTATTAGTCACCTTACTATGGATTTATACTAGATATTGACTCTATAGCCCATATGATCAGACACTGGTTTATAGTTTTGTATGTAATTGTTCAAAGATCTTGCATTTAAAGAACAATCATTCAAATTACATTAAATTTATAAAAGAGCATACATTCCTAAGTAATTGTACTCATAGAGTATACAATTCAAGTCTATTGATTCCTTTGAATCAAAATAGGTTATCCCTCCTGAAGTTCATAAGGACTAAAAAAGGAAGAAGGATGAGAATCCTTATTGCATTACTACTTGTTGTCAAAATTTTAGTTTCGATCATTAAGCTCTGTATCAGGATATTTATATTCATTTTCATAGTCATTTACTTATTGATCCATTAAAAGGCATTCAAGAAATTAGTAAGAAGATAATCCAAGTAAAGGATATGGTCAATCAGTAATCATCTATAGGTAATACCTGCTTGAGTCAGTGGATCTCAAAAAATAAGGAGGAGGTAATAGTTTCCCCAGATGTTATCTAATACCCTCATCAATTATGCATTTCTCTTGCTTGAATCAGTTATTTCAATATTGGGAGTCATAGAGTTAAAAAAAGCATTCAAGCATATTGAGGTTCAGGAAGAAAAATCCCTAACAAACTGGTGACTCTACTGGGGACTTTTGTGTAAGACTTGAAAAGAAGCTTATAAGGAATCTATGGTGTTTAGAAGTCAAATGAAGTTAAAGTTGAGTTTTTCCAGTTTTAAGCTCATTCTAGTAGTATTTTGTATTTCCCAAGGTTGGGTGGTGACTCTAAAAGTAAAATCTCTGTGATCAGTGGAAAAGTCAAGTATATATTTTCAAATATGAATACTAGGTCAAGAATGAGAAATAATCTTGAAGTTGAGTTGGATAGTGGGATCCCAACTACTTCAAAAAATAATATGTCTTGGAGACAGAAGAAAAACCAAGCAAGCATCAATGATTCTTCTCCAAGAAGTGAAGAGAATATCACTAGAAGGAAGAATACTAATCATTCTAGTCATGAGGAGAGCACCTCAGAGTATGTAGAAACCCCAAGCCTTAGAATAGACACCTATGCAATCACTACCAATTCTAGTGAGAGAGAAGGAGCATATACAATTAGCTCAGACTTTGAAGTTCCTTCTGATGAGCTTGTAGAGGAAGAAAGAATCCTCATGAAACAATTAGCCCTTATTCAACAAATGAAAAGGGAAAAAGAATATAAAAAGAAAAAACATGAGAAGAAAGATATTCAAAAGTATAGGAAAATATCCCTGAGACATAAAGCTGAAAATAATATTGAGAGGTCTCAAAGAGACCAGGAGATTCCTAGCACTCACAAAATTTTAGGTCATCAAGACTTCAAAGATAAAGGAAAGAGTAAAATTATAGAAACAGAAGTTGAGGAGCCAAAAAATCAAAAGAACCTGACAGAGAAAATGTCTTAATTAGACATTGACCTTGAGAAGATTAAAAAAGAAAGAGAAACTATGGCTAAGATGTTGGATAAAGTTGAAGCAGAAGATGCTACTATTGAGATGAAAAGAAAAATTGATTTCTTGCAGTCAACTACAATCTCTTTTGCTGATACAAAAAATGCTATAACATCAAAGAAAAATGCTTCTTCTTTTAAAGACCATAGAAAATTATTTTCTCCTAAAGATAATGAAAAATTTCAAAGGCGACCCCTTCCTACAGAAAGGTACAAGAAATTTTCTTTCTTTGGAATTCCAGGTTACTCTAATGCAATACCAGAAGTTATGGGAGAAAAAATTCCAAATTTTTCAGGAAATAATGTTGTAACTTGTGAAGAGCATTTAAGAAAATTATTTGATGTTATAGATGATTTAAGTATAAATCATGAATATGTTCTTATGAAATTATTTGTACAATCTCTAGTGGAAGATGCTAGGGAATGGTTTAGGAGTCTATCTCATGGTTCTATAGGAACAATGTATGAACTGATTGATTTATTCAAGGATCAATATGGTGATAAGACTAATGAAGGGTTTTTTCTCAATGAATTTAACAATATAAGGAAGAACTCAAAAAAATAAGTAATAGATTTCAGTACGAGATTCCAACGAGCTATGCATAAGTTGTTTCAAAAAATGAAGTTGGATCGAAAGGTATGTCTTGCTACCTATCTCAATGCTTTTGATTCAAAAATGGGCTATGCACTTAGAGAAAAGAATCCAAGAACTTTAACATAAGCCTATAAAACAATTGTGAATATAGAGATTAATAGGAGGATATCAAGAAAATTGGGTAAATGAGAGGATCCATGCTTTAATAGGAGTAATCAAAAGGAACCTGAATACAAAGAGTACAAGGCTCAAGAAAATAATAAGCCATCCTATAATAATAATTACAACCCAAAAAATAGGATGAAAAACTACCCCTATGGTACCCAATTCAAAGATGGTAAGCCTATTTATCCATTAAGGAAAGACAAACCTAAGAATAGGACTCCTGATCCCTTACATAAAAATACTATTCACATGTGTAATGATGACTTTTGGTGTGAATCTTGTGAGGCACCACACAATCATGATTTTTGCATTGTTTCCCTAGATTTAAAATCAAATAAAGATGAAGAAAAGGATGAAAATGATTCATGTTATTATAGTATGAATAATGCATATTTTTGTCATGATATGGATTTCGATGAGGAAATTGAAAATCATGACATATATGGCTCGTAAGGAAGAATAGAAGTTCATTAGCAAAAAATCTTGTCAGATAGTGAAGAAGAAGAAAGGGATGATCATATAAGGTGGTATGCCCAAAATAGTCAGGAACCCTCAGTAGTGAGAAAAGCCTCTGATGAAGGAAAAGCAAAAATCACTGTTGATTGGTAAACAAAACTAGAAACAATTATCACCTAAGAAACAAAGTGGTGGGTAATGTTGGTAGTCAGCCATCAGGCATCATTATAAAAGAAAACAAAATAGATGTAAAATATGTACCTAAAAAAGATGGACCTGGGGAAAATGTAAATAGAACTAAGGTCAAAATAGTAAAAAAAGCCAATGAACAAAAAGATGTACATGTAGAAAATGCTAAAGAGCCAGAAGCAAGTTCTTCTTCCCCCAAAGTAGAAAATAAGAAATTTAAAAGGGAAGAACCTGCTATGAATATTCAAGTAAAAGAGAATAATATCATTGTATAAAATCCTAAAACCTCTGATGTAAAGTATAATCCAATGGATATGGGGCATTTCTTATCTCAGATGACTGTAAAGGTCCCATAACTAGAGAACATGAGAATAAAAGAACACAAAGAGAAAGTCCTTTCAATGCTGAATAATGTATCAACAGTAAAACCTCAGAATATAGAACATATTGAAAAGAAATTGAACAATAAGGGAAAGGAGCCTACGGGGATGATTTTTGAGATCCCTCAAATTTACTTAAACACAAACACTTCTGCAGGGGTTGTTGACCCATTTTTCTTGACATTGGTAATAAATGGAAAGATGTTTAAAAAATGTATGATTGAATTAGGAGCATCCAATACAGTAATGCCTACAAAAATTATGAGATCCATGGTTTTACAAGTGGATAATCCTCATGGGAGGTGTCAAGCAATGGAATTAAGAGAAATCCCTTTTGTTGGAACTATTGAAGCCCTACCCTACAAATTAGCCATGTGCCCAGATGTAGTGTTGACTATGAGTGTACTGGTGGTTGACATACCACCACATTATGGCATTTTGTTGTCTAGAAAATGGAGTTCTTTAATGGGTGAAAGTATTCAGTGTGACTTATCTTATTCCACTTTCAATATAGCTGGAAATAATGTAAAGGTGTCTAGAGAGGGAAGAACACCTCATATGATAGAATTGCATGAGGATACAAATATTAATTGCTGTGTTGACATTGACATGGAAAATTTTAGAATCAAAAGGAGTACTCACCAGTGTGAAAATATTGATCCTTTGGTCAAGGAGTTATCTATACAAAGTGATGGTTTGTGGAAAATGTATTTTGATGGAGCTTGTTCAAAGGAAGGATCAAGAGCTAGAGTTCTACTTATATCTCCATCAGGTACCACATTCAAATATTCTTTTCTGCTATCTTTTCAGTGTACAAATAATACAACAGAATATGAAGCTTTGTTTCTAGGGATAGAAATTGCTACTAAACATGGTATAAAATGTTTAAAATTCTATGGTGACTTAGAGTTAGTAGTAGCCCAAGTAAGGTCCAAATATGCTGTAAATAATGATAGATTAAAGATGTATAGACATGCTATTTGGGAACAAATAGAATTCTTTGATGCCTTTAATATAAATTGGATAGAAAGGTCTAGAAACATTATGGAAGATTTCTTAGCCAATGTGGCTTTGAAAATTGATGATATGACCTTAAATGGGGTATCAATTGTTGAAGTCAAAAGAAGACCAGTTGTCCCAGACAACATTTACAACTGGTAAGTGTTTGAGGATGACCAATATATCTTTAGATTTCTTCAGTGCCTTGATCACTATGAAGACCAACATATAGATTGCAATAATCTGCTTGAGGTCATTGATGGTAAGGATTGTATACTGGGGGATGAGGTTGTCCAACTAAGTTCTAACTAGATTCCTAAGGGATTGGTAGAAATTAAGGCATTGTTTACTGATTAGAATGAACATACAGTAAGGGCAAGCAATGCCAAAATTGAGGATCTAGAGCAGATAAATTTGGGATCACAGACCACTCCTCAGATAGTTTATATTGGAAAAGGATTGGACTCTCATGTTAGAACCAAATTGATAAAATTACTGAGAAAACATAAGCATGTTTTTGCATGGTCATATGAAGATCTTAAAGATTATAGAGAGGACCTTTTCCAACATGAAATCCCACTCAAAATAGATATGAAACCATTTAGACAAAAGAAGAGACCTATTAATCCACTGTTGGCTCCTAAGACGCAATAAGAGTTGATGAAATTAAAGGTTGCTAGAATTATTCAGCCTATCAGACATTCAACTTGGGTCTCAAACCTAGTACCAGTAAGAAAGAAGAATGGTGATATAAGACTGTGTGTAGATTTCAGAAATTTGAATATTGCTTCCCTAAAGGATAACTATTCTCTACCGAACATGGAAGCAATGTTGCATAAGGTAACTGGTTGTGAATTGTTATAATTGATGGATGGATTCTCAGGCTACAACTAGGTACTTGTAAAAGAGTCAAAACAGTTCAAGACTACTTTTACTACTCCATTGGGAGCCTATGTCTATGCTAGAATGCCCTTTGGATTAATAAATATAGGATAAACTTTCCAGAGAGCCATGATGTGGCATTTAAATAATTTATTGATATATTCATGGTTATTTACCAAGATGATTTGACAACATATTCTAAAAAACTAGGGGATCACTGTGAGCATCTAGAGAAATTTTTTAACAAGGATTTAGAATATGGTGTTTCACTAAACCCTAGAAAGTGTCAATTTGCAGTCACAAAAGGAAAGTTATTAGGACATATAGTGTCCAAGGATGGAGTTAGGATAGACCCTGAGAGAATAGAGGCTATCCAAAAGGTCACTACTCTAAAAAATTTAAAAGGAGTACAATCTTTCTTTGGAAAGATAAATTTTGTCAGAAGATTCATAGCTAATTTTGTAGAAATTGTCAAACCAATTATCAAGTTGCTAAAGAAAGATGCAAAATTTCAATGGAATGAGGAAGCTCAAGTAGAATTTGAGAGAATAAATAAAGAAGTACAAGAGGCACCTATTTTGAAATATCCAAATTATAGTACACCCTTTTCTTTATTTTCATTTGCATCTTTTCACACTATAGCTGCTGTTCTATTACAAAAGGATGAAGAGGGGTTTGAACATCCAATAGCCCTTTTTAGTAAATCCCTACAAGCTGTAGAGGTAAATTATGAAATGATGGAGAAGCAAGCATACGTCCTAGTAAAAGCTATAAAATATTTTAGAACATACTTAGTTTGTGCTAAGGTGCTTGCATATGTGCCTCATTCAGCAATGAAAGACATTCTTACCCAATCAGAAGTGATTGGTAAGAGATGTAAGTGGATTAACCAAATTTAGGAATTCAACTTAGAAATCCACATTAAAAAATTGGTGAGAGGTCAAGGTTTGAAAAAACTCATGACAGAGGAGAACTTGGATCTAGTACAAGTAAATAATATAAAGATACATGATCATACAATCACAAGTATAGAGAAACAACCATTTTATGTTGATATTGTATATTTCTTAAAGAATGCCAAGTGTCCTAATGCTATGATAGATAACCAAAAGAGAAGTCTCAGATTGTAGGCTTAGAGGTACACCTTAGTACAAGGAGATTTATATTGGAAAGATAGAAATGGTGTATTATTACTATGTCTAGATCAAAGCCAATCTGAGAAGATGTTAAATGAAATACATGCTGGGGTATGTGGAGGTCATTTTTTTGCCAAGACTACTGCCCATAAAATTCTAAGGGCTGGATATTTTTGGCCCAGATTACTCAAAGATACCCATGCATTTGTAAAAATATGTGAGCCATGTAAAAGGTTCACAAATAAACTAAATTTTTTAGGAACCTTGTTACTAAACCCCGTGAATGCTGAAGCTCCTTATGATATGTGGGGAATTGATTTTATAGGTGAGTTTTCAGAAAAATCTAGTGGTGGACACAATTGGATACTTATAGCAACAAATTATTTTACAAAATGGATTGAAGTTGTACCCACAAAAAAGGCAACAAGTAAGGTGGTTACTAAATTTTTAATGGAAAATAATTTAACCAAATTTGGTGTGCCTACAAATTTAGTAATGGATAATGCCATGTGTTTAAGATTAGATGAGATAAAAGATTTCTTTAAAAAGTATGGGATAATGATGTCATATTTGTCCCCATGTCATCCTCAAGAAAATGGACAAGCTGAGTCTAGTAACAAAATTATATTAAAGATCTTAAAGAAGACTCTTTAAAATAATAAGAGAGAATGACATATAAAACTGAAATTGGCACTATGGGATGATAGGGTAACAGTCAAGAAAGAAATAGGAAAATCACCATTTGAACTTGTATATGGTATGAAATCAAGAATGCCTATTAATAATTTGTTACTAGTATACCGGTTTATACAAGAGGAATAATTAGAAGTTTTTGACAATATGCAAGACAAAATGATGCAATTGATAGAGTTGGATGAAATTAGAAAGGATAGCCAAAAAGAGAATATAAAATTAGAAAAAAAAATGAAATACCTTTTTGAAAAAAGGGCTAGCAATAGAAAATTCCAACCAAATGACTTGGTACTCCAGTAAAATGTGACGGCAGAGGATAAAGGGAAGCACAAGAAGTTTGAATCATTATGGCTTGGACCCTTTATTATTTCTCAGAGCTTTGGTAAAGATTCTTATCTTCTGAAGAATATGGATGGAGGATATTTTGAGTTGCTAGTGCATGGGCAATTTCTGAAACCTTTTTTCAATTGAAAATCAAATTTTCATGCACAAGTAAGTATGTATCATATGTAAATAGGTGTGTTTCCTTTCTGTTGTGTGTTTTTTTTTGCAATAGGTTAGTCAACGTCACCTTCATTTTTTAAAGAGGTCCACAACCAGAGATTTTGTGGTTCTTTTCATAAACTTGTCTTTAGCCATCCTCGGATAGAGCCACTACTGGTTGTATTTCCTGTTTGTAGTCTACTCTGTAAAATTTTGAAGTTTCCAGTCATTCGTATGCTTAAGAGCTGAAAGTCATGCTTGAAACTTGCTCATATATCTCTGCAAATAATGTTTTCAGCCCTAAACCTAGTGAAAAATGCCAAAAAACCTAAGCCCTAGGGTCATTTCTATTCAAAAATGCAAAAAGCCCTAGATTCTCAGTCGAGTTTCTATTTTCAAGTTACCTTTTTTGTAACTTGTGTCTGAGAATAATGCATGTGCTAAATATGTTTTTCGCTTAGAATCATAAAGAAAAATGAATATTCCATTCAATATGGAGACTTGGTGAAGCGAATTGGTCATGTTGTCTCTTGATAAAAAGAATATGCTTCAAAAGATATGGAGAATTAACGCTAACCGCTCATCTAAGATTAGATCTAATGGTGGTCAAGTTGTCTCATAATAAAATCTGCAATTTAGAATTTATCTAGTGACACTGAGTTTTAATAGTCACCAAGTCTCTAAATGAACCTAGGTTAAATGTCAATTTGAATAATAGTGTTGTTGCGTAGTTGCGAAAGAGATCATGAGTTAAGTTGAGAATCAGGAGACTTAGCGACAACCACAGGATGAAAGATAGATCCAACAATAGTTGCATGGTCATGGTAAGAAGTTGAAAAGTCAAATGAGATCTGGAAATCAAGAGACAAAAGGAAAATTATGACACATGTTCATCAATGGTGAAGTCTCATGAAAGATTAGGGTTTTCCTTGAAGATCAAGAGACTTGGTGACAATCGTCAGATGCAGAAGGAAAGAAGATCAATGGTAGTCGCGTTATCTCTAGATGAAAATAATAAAAGTAAAATTATCCAGTGATAAAGAGACAAAAGATGTTTGTTGTGTGGTATCCAGGTAAACCCTGAGTTAGAAGATTGGTTCAGCGACAAGGAGATATAATAGTCGCCAAGTCTCCAGAAGTAATATGAGGTTAAAGAATAGTTGAATGATGGCTTAGTCACAGTGTCTTTGTAACAACATGAGTTATTTCAATATTGGGAGTCATAGAGTTAAAACAAGCATTCAAGAACATTGAGGTTTAGCAAGAAAAATCCCTAACAAATTGAATCAAATTGATTTTAGGATCTTTAAAATAAAATTTCAATTTCAAAAATATCTTTAGGTTTATTAGGTTTTGATTTGGTTTTTCCTTTATTTTGTTGGTTTTGTTGACTAAATTTTTTGGAGGAGAAGGAGAGGGAATGATCACCACAAGGTGAGTAAAAAATAAAGAAAAACAAACATAAAAGCACCTAGCCTTTGCTAGCTACATGAAAAGGTATTTTTCTCATCAAGTTTGCATTTGCTTAAATTATGGCATTTCAACTTTCCAAATTAGTCTAATTAGGACAAGCCTATTATTGTTCATGAAACAAGACTTCAAGTCTATGCTCTCAACATTTTAAGTTGATCAAAATGCCAAACATGTCAGATTTGGGGATAGAAAGAAAGGTTAGGGAATGAACCAAGCACTTAGTTTTTAAAAAATCCTTGTCAAGAGGTTAGAATTAACCTTGTTAAACATATTTGGAAGAGAAGAAAGTAGTACAGATATGCTCTTCAATTGTTGATGCAGGAGCATCTTGGGTCCTTGGCAATCTTGCTCAATCAAAAAGATGTTTACTTTTGTTTTGTAGTTTGTCTTCTGTTGTTTAGGTTATTGTTTACCAAAGGATTTTACTAATCTCTTTACCAACAGATTTCAGTGATCTCTTTACCGATGAATTTTAGTGATCTCTTAACCGATGAATTTTGGTGATCTCTTTACCGATGGGTTGTCTAATGCTTGGGTATGTCCTTAGTGACAGTTGCTGATTTTCGGTGATCATCCTCCAGAGGTTTTTTATCCTGATCTGGCTGACTTCTACATTTAATTTCTATTTTTTAATTAATGTGAGGTCTCTCATTGGGATCTGTATGGACCTAAATCTGGGTCTCTCTTATGGATTTTAGCACCGACCTCTCTTGGTGGACTCTTGTATATATTTGTTTTTATGTTCTTAGTTTACATAGTTCATAGGTAGCAGTGCTAGAATAAGATTTGAATTATCTGTAAGCAGGTCTATGACCTCACATGTATGAGGATCATATTGTAATTAATTGAACAAATATGGCTGAAACTGGGAAGGCCTTACAACCTGACATGTAATGAGTTTGATTAACTTAATAAAAGGGATCTTTGTTCTTTCTTCTCTCACTGTGTTTTTTGGCTTCTGCATTGGTTGTACAAGGTGGTTTGGTAGTTGGGAGTGCCTTTTTCCCTATTATCAATACTACCTTGTGTCAGGTGGTAGTAGAGCATTGGGAGATCAAAGTTCCTTCTTGTAAACCCTAACCCTAGTTGGTATTATTGTGGGGTAGTAGATTATGATCTGACCTAAAATTACATAGGGATTCAAGATGGTTCATGGGAGAGGAAATGCATATCCTGGTCTAGCTGATATGCTTAGACAGATGGCTGCTAGATTGGAAGCAATTGAGACAGCCCAACACAAAGGAAGACATATTGAGAATGTTAGTGATGATGAAATTGAAGAGGTTCAAGGTGAAGCGACACCTACACCTATGATGAATCAGGAAGAAGAGTGATTTCTGAGATCTTTGACAAGTTTGAAGTCCACACCTCAGTTTAATCCTCCTGAGTATAGTGGAAAATTGGATTCTGATGAATTGATTAACTGGATAACTGAGATGGAAAATTATTTTGAATATGAAAATGTAGCAGAGGATAAGAAGGTGAAGATTGCAAGCACTAAGTTGAAAGGACATGCATCCTTATTATGGGAAAATTTGCAATTGGATTGGAAGAAGAAAGGTAAAGACAAAATCAAGGTATGGGACAAGATGGTAAACAAATTGAAAGGCAAGTTTCTACCTTGAGATTATCAGATTAACCTAATCAGGTGAATGCAAAGTTTGAAGCAGAAAGATAAATTAGTAAAAGGCTATACTGAGGAATTCTACGGATTGGACATTAGATCTAGACATGTTGAAGATGAAGTGGAAAGAGTAGCTAGATACTTGAATGGCTTGAGAAGTTATATACAATATGAGATTAGTTTGGTCAATATGGACAACATTGAGGAGGCATATCAATTTTCCATAAAAGCTGAAGAAAAGTTGAACATAAGATATGGACAAAGACAAAGTGGTAGATTCCCTAGAGGAAGAGGAAGATATCATGGTAAAAATAGTAGATCTGAACTAGATAAGTCAATTTCAGACACATCTCAAGACAAGGGAAAGACTAAATGGAAAGGTGGAAGTTCATACTAAGGAAGAGGTAATTACTCCAGAGGTGGTTATAGCATAAAAGGATTCCAAGTTATGTGTTACAATTGTGGTGAAGAAGGACATAAATCCTTTGAGTGTACACATGCAAGAAAGAAAGGCAGTAGTAGAAGAAATGCATTGGTGCAAGAGGAGTCACCAAATGAATTTGAGAAGGAAGGAAATATAATGATCTGAAGGATGCTATGGAGTGAGAAGGATAAGAAAGATCCTATTAGAAAAAGTTTGTTGAAGACCAAATGTAGAGTTGCAAACAAAGTTTGAAAGGTGATTGTTGATAGTGGAAGCTTAAAGAATCTTGCATCTGAGGAAATGGTTACAAAGTTGTAGTTGGAGAGGATGAAGCATTTGGAACCCTATTAGATCTCATGGATCAAGGATGATCATACATTAATGATGAGTGAAATTTTTTTTATGAATTTGAAAATTGGAAAATACTATGATAAGGTTTTGTGTGATATTATGCCTATGGATTGTTGTCATATTTTGTTAGGTAGACCTTAGAAATATGATAGACATGATATACTTGATGGAATATTGAATATATATTATATTTGGGTTGATGGTAAGAAGAAAGTTTTGTTACCTTAGATTGAAGAATTTGTTGGTGAGATATGTACATCTGCAAAAATTTGTTTGATGGAAGGTAGACAGTTTGTTAAGGATTTAAAAAGAAATGATATTTGTTATGCTTTGATTCCTAACAAACCAAGTAAGAATACCAAAAGTGAAGTTCCTGCAAAAGTTGGAAAATTACTCACTAAGTACAAGGAGATAATTTTAGATAATGTACTTGATGGTTTGCCACCAATGAGAGATATCAGTCACTATATGGATCTAATTCATAGAGCTAGTTTACCGAACAAGGCTCCACATAGGTTAACACTAAATGAGAATGAAGAGCTTAACCAACAAGTTCATGAATTGATGAACAAAGGTTTGATTCAAGAGAGTTTGAGTCCATGTGCAGTACCAGTTGTATTGGCACCTAGGAAGAATGGAGAATGGAGAATGTGCACTGATTCTAGAGTAATTGATAAGATCACAGTGAAGTCTAGGTTTCCTATACCGAGAATGGATGACATAATGGATTGTTTGAGTGGAGCAAGATATTTTACCAAAATTGAATTAAAGAGTGGATATCATCAAATCAGAATCAGAGATGGAGATGAATGGAAGACTACTTTCTATGTGTGCTAAAAGTGGACCTCTACTTTAGTAGTACAATTCAACATAGTCATTATTCATTAGTTGCATACAAGAATGAATATGGATTCATTCATCCTGCATGTCTGAATGAGTCGCCCTGTTGCCTTCTAGAAGGCAGAAGTATAAGCTTTCTCTCAGATCATTGCAAGCTTAGTGATTAAACACTAACCTAAATAAAGGACTTAATCTATATTCTGAAAGTAAAATGCTTTGATTAATATGAATGAGTGTGCAAATTTGATGTTAACCCAAGATAATTAAATTCAATTTTAAGCACCAATTGAAGTGTGATGGATTAATTTTAATACACCAAATGGAAGTGTGCTCATGATTAGATTTGCATGATTACATAAAAGTAAACTAAATGCTAATCAAATTGAAAGCTATGAAATGCAAGAAGCTAGAGTTTGAAATGCAACATAATAATGATGCAAAAATTAGGATCCTTTGTGAAGGAAAATAGTTTCTCTTTTATATAAACCTCTCTTGAATCAACGGTCATGATCGAACAAAAAGAGTGGCTCAGATTCGATTGAAGAAGCACAATCCATGTGCAAAAAATGTGATTGGTCGAGAGAGTCAGTTGACTGAACTGACTAATCAGTTATTTTGGAAACTTCCATTTGCAGTTTTCAGTTAACTGAAATGTTTCCAAAATGATAGACAGTGGAGAATTAGTTAACTAAGTGGAACTGGATTGTATCCAAAATGATAAATCAGTTAAGCACTGGATTTGATGATGTCATATGCATTTTTAATAATTTAATTGATTTTGAATGCACATTTATGTTTTTATAATTAATTTAATTCCTTTTTGATTTAATTGACAACTTTGTAATTTTTAGGTCAGATCAGTTCAAATTTGATGAATTTCCTATTTGATTTAGGACTTAGAATAATGAAGATTAGGGTTTTTTGATTAATTGTTGAGATTGGGGGTTTAGGGTTTAGGTGACCATTTTTAGGTGATTACATTTTCCCCTCTTTGAATTGATGTGCGATCAACACATTGATTCAAAGACCTGTTAGCGAGAAAACCTAGATTTGATTTGAAGCGATGAAAATAAACATCTTTTAGGAACTTTTAAACCTTTTTGATTGATTTGAATGAATAACCAGTTTGATTTGAAGCAATAAAACTGATTACGGTTAAGAGATTTAATTAGCAAGAGAATTGACTTGATTTGAAGTGATGAAGCCAATTTGATCAATGTATTTGGTTTCAATAATGAATAGGTCATATAAGACTGATCTTGTTTGGTTTTGAGTATATTCATCACTATATAAGACCATTGATTAGGTTTCCTTTGATTTAAGATGATCTAAACTCTATTTGATGCAATGAAGATGAGATACCCCAAGCCATGGGGTTTTGATTGAGGATGTGATCACTGGAATGTTGATGTCCTGATCTTGCCCCCTCGGGAGTGAAATTGAAATATGTCAAGGTGCCCTAGTGATGAGAATCAATTAGATTGATTAGATAATTTAGGAAGAAAATGATCTAATTAGAAAGAGCTCCCACATGGTTAGGACAAAAGATGTACTTGATGAGAGGTCCTGTTTGACCGAGATTGACCAAAAGTAAGATACATGGATTGATTAGAAGAAAATAATGAGATATTTCTATTGGTTGTGAAAGTAGTCACTTTCAGATTTTGATTTCAATCCTAAAAATGGAATCAAGACAATCAAATTAGCGAGGGGTGTCATGTTCACACACAACTGCCATGTGACAATGAGAAGATTGATCGATAAGAACCTTAGATCCGTCACATTGGAGAGAGATAACATTATTATGCAGATTTCAACACCATGCAGATGCAAGAATAACATGAATGTGACCTAAGGTGTAGTCACTGAGATTTAGCATTGAAAATATTCATCATTGAGCATTTTTTGGAACATCGAAGTTGATATAATCCTTGCTGGTGCCACTATGACCATAAGAATATGAATATGACTTTCATCGAATAAGATATGAGAAACTAACATAAGCATAAGGGCACAACAATGGAGATGACCTGAACATTATTTCTAGTTGATGTTGCAAGAGTACACCAATATCAAGGCATTCAAAGCCAAGATAACCATGAGTGCAATCTTGTGTAAACAAACATAGTAATAATAGTCAAGGAGATAGTTCCAACCTCACCTTGGCATACAAGTAAATAGGATCAAGGGATGTTAGGATTTTCTGACTTAATGCAGGAGCTCTTACCACATACACCTAGTTTATTTGACGTTGCTAGATCATCAGAACCACACCAACAAGCAGTAGACAAAGAAAATATTAACAAAATCAATGAGAATAGACAACATATGAATAGAAGTTCAACATACTTCAACCAATTTCAAAGTTTTCAAATGTATATATGTATAGGGTGTTGAGAAACACCATTGTGTTTGTGAGTGCTTTGTGTTTGATTGCTATCAATCTGTTGTTTACGTCTGTGACATCCAATGTGTTTTAAGAAACACAAATGCGTCCAAAGATAGTGTTAAGAAACACTATTGATTGTGGTGTTGAGAAACACCTGCTTGCGTCACTAGCAAGTTGTCCTTCATAAATGACAAGCTTACTAACTCTTGTGTTATCCAAAGATGTGATCAAATTTGGGGACCCATGCCCCTACTAGAAAATGGCAATGTCTGGCTTGACTGATACTGCGAGGAAAAATTTGATTTGATTTCCCCTAGGTTATGACTCTGGATCGGTTTCAAGCCAGAAGGGTTCTTAGAAGAACTAGAGTGTCATGAAAGTGACTAAAAGATATGTACAAACTGAAGCAAAGGATTGCCAAGAATGAGCACTGATAGATGGAGCACTAAGTACAAGAGGCACCTGTTTACCAGAATTTCACCAAGGCACTTTTTCTTCTTTTTGAATTTTTTTGTATTTTTTCATTTTTTGATTTTTTTTGATTGATGCATCAAGGCACCTATTGCTAGGTTTTCACCAGGATGATCATTTTTTCAGGATTTTTTTTCAATTTTTCAATTTTTATCATTTTACTCTTGTCTCAAGCAAGATCACATTGGTTTTCCCCCAATGTCTAGCAAGGTAGAGGTCCTAACAGATGGATTAGGTGAAAAGACTATGATGGATGAAAAGGGTGAATGGGACCCTCAAGGACAATCTCCTCAAGATTACCCAAGCTAGGGAAAAAATAATATAGCAATGTAGGTTCATAGAGCGGTGTTGGATAGCATATAGGATAATGACCTAATGTCATGAAAAGAATGTAGTCCAAAAGAGTGGACATGTCAAGAGACTTATAAGAACTTGTTTTTCAATTTTGATCAAGACCAAGGGGTCAATTAGATAGGATATAGCTATGATAAGGATAAAGGGTGATGGACGTATAATTGGATGTTTTGGATTATGTCATGAATGCTCAAAGATATGAAGGAAAGGCTCAAGATAAGAAAGATCATGATATGGTGCTATGGATGAGAGCAAGTGAATACCCTGATGGAAAGGATAATGCATGCCAGGATACATGTGTGCTCCTAGATAGGTTCAAACTTGTCAAGATCACCAAAAGGAACATGGATTCTCACAGGATAGGTGGATGTAAGATATGATGGATAAGATGATATAGAAGGTGTTAATCCCTAAAGTTTTGTTGATGATTAGTGACCTACACTTAGTCATTTACTTAGGAAGTTTTAGTTGGTTATCACTATGGCCGAGCTAAAACTATTCAAGATCGAGCAACATTGCCGAGTAGGAATACATGTTGCCAAGTTACATCATGTCAAGCCGAGTAGAATACTTAAATGCTGAGTGACAAAGATGTTAAGTGCCGAGAAGAACAATTTTTGCATACATGTTAGGATTGATTTAAACTTTGAGGTAAAATTTTTAGGCCGATTTGTATGAGATTTGGGCTGACATATGTACACATTTAATATTTATCTACTGAGTTATTTATGAATTTAATTGTTTTATACTATGCATGGCATGGATCCAATCAGGAAATTAGAATGCATTGGAGGCATAAATATTAGATCTTGATCATTGATCTAGATCTCACCAATAGATCCGTAAAGACATATAAGATTGCTTCTAACCCTATAATTAGAGATAGAGAGATACACAAAGAGAAGGGTTGTTGTGTTCATGAAAGATGAATAGTGAGTTATTTTGAGAAGAAGCTTAGATCAAGTAGAATGACAAAGAAGTGAAGAGAATAGTAAAGACATATTAGATTGTGAGATCACAGAAGGTATTGGAAAGAGAAGATCTATCATCAACATCTGAGTGCATACCGAAGGATCACTACTGTTGGAAATACAATAATGGGAAAGCAAGATACTAAGGGGGGGGGGGGGGGGGGAANGGGGGGGGTGAATCAGATCTTCAAAATTAAACACTTAAAAAAAAATGATCCACATTCATACATATATGAATCTAATGTAATATTAGATAGCATCCACACAATGTATTAAATAACTCATAACATAAGAACTTGGTAACCTAGAAACCCAAATAGGTAAAACTGGGGTGGGGATGACACTCACAAAATTCTCCACTACTGCAGTAATAAAGTGTGCCTATTAGGGATACAAAAGTTGATTACAAAATGTAATCTACCCTGTTAAAGGTCTACCCGGTTAAGAGCTAAAGATCATTATAATCTACCCTATGAAAGGTTTTCAACTTGCAATAAAGTAAGAACTCTGTTAGGAGATTAAGAAAGGTTTGCTAGAACCACTCTGTTAAGAGATTTTCACCTGATACAATGATTAGAATGTCTCAAGTATTGATCCTTCATTATGCACTCAAATGCTGATGACAGATCTCCTCTTTCCAGTACCTTCTATGATCTCACAATCTGATATATCTTTACTCTGTTGTTCACTGTGTTGTCACTCTGCTTGATCTCAGCTTCTTAACAAAAAAACCCTCTGTGCATTTCACTTCAAAATGAAATCACCACACACTTTGTCTGCTCTCTTACACACACAAAATAGGGTTTAAAAGTAATCTTATATATCTGTTCAAGTCTAATAGCGAGATCTAGATCAACGATCAAGATCTAATACCCATACCTTAAAGGTATTACAATTAATGATTACAATAGATCATGCATAGGATAAAACAATTAAATGCATAACCAACTCCATAGAAAAATATTAAATGCATACATAAGTCAGCCCAAAAATCTTATACGAGTCAGCCTGATCACTTATCCTTGAAGTTTGAATCATTCCAGACATGTATACAAAAATTGTTCTACTCGGTGCTTGACATCTCTGTCACTCAACATTAAGTATCCTACTCGGCTCAGCATGATACAACTCAGCTCGGCATGATGTAACTAGGCAACCTGAATACTGCTCGACAATGTTACTCGGCCTTGCATAGTTTTAGCTCAGCCACAGTGATAGCCAACTAAAACTGCCTAAGTGAATGAGTAAGTGTTGGTCACTAATCATCAACAAAACTTAGAGATTAACAATGTCCCCCTTTGATATTAGTGGCAAAAACACACTTATCATTACTTCATTTCATTCCATCAAAATGTTGCCTAAGTATACTAAGTACTCCCCCTAGGAATATACTCAGAATTATTTATACAAAAAGTTTACATGCCTTCAAAACTATATACAAGTGTACCTATTTTGTACTAATGTATCATACTTTATCCTTTCCAAATTCCTTATTACCTTCCTTACCAACTTCCCCCTTGTTTTTGTCACTGATTGCTGGTGGGGTTAAGTTGTACTTATCCAAAAATTGTTTATGAAGTTGCAAGGTGGATTCAAATGTAGTATCCCAACTTTCCTTAGCAATCTTCATAACCTCCAATTTTATTTCTATCTCGGCAGCTAGACTCACTAAACTTTCTACAATTGAGAGATTTGCATTTCTCTGTGATAACTCCTTTGCAATTGAAAGTTCCTTCTATATTACCTCCAAGTAAGGCAACATGCTTGTCTGAATAGTTATTAATTTGGCCCTAATTTGACCATCTTCATCCATAAGCTCAGTTATTCTCCATTGTGCATTGATCAACTTAGTAAAATGTAAAGAACTAGAAGTAGTATCCTTACCCAAAGTAGTGCCATTTGATCTCAAATCTAACTGTAGCTTCTCAACAAGCTATAGATTATCCTTTGTGAAAAATTCAACATCACATTTTTTCCTGTACAAAGAATAAACATTTGCTGTAACTTTCTCCAAAATTTCTACAAAAGTAGAAATCTCAACCTATTTTGTTGCAATCTCTTCTGAGATTTTCTCTAGAACTTTGCTCTCAAATCTCCTCTCGGACCATTGTAGAAGTTTTTCATTTCTATTTATATTATCATCAGTTACCTTCTGTATAATGTTAACTAACTGATCAATAATTGGAGCTTGAGGCATTCCATCCTCTAAGTCAAAAGCCTTTGCAAATATATCCTTGATGTCATGCAACACCTGCTTTTACTTCTATTCTATTTTCATCTCTTCCTATCTCATCTTTCTCTTAAGAAATTCTTGAAGAGTCCCTATTTGTTCAAAAGACAATTCATTGGGATCCCATTGTGGAATCACAATTAGCTCATCTAATGTGACATCTAGAATTTGAGACTTCTTCTTTATAACTTTCTTTCTCTTCAACTCTGGTGAACTTATGCTTGGCTGCATAATACCTTTTCCTGTGACAGTGTCAATGTCCATTGTCTCTTTCAATTTTGTCAGTATTGTCTGTGGATTAGGCATACCTCTAGTTTTAGGACCTGTGGGAGTGGATGATGCAGATTGTGGTAGATCAACCAAAACTTGCACTACCTCTTGTTCCTTAGGCTTATCAACATTATCCTTTATCACTGTTCCACTATCTAAAACTATTTTGACAACCTCTAAAATAGGTGGATTTTGTGAAGTTACCTCTTGTGCATTTGTTTTCTATTTCTCTTCACTTATCTGATCACTTTAATTATATCATCAATTTTCTCTTTAGCTGCTATGGTCTTTCATTCTTTAGTATCAGTTGCCTTAATAGGTGAATCAATGTTTGTACCACTTGGCATATCTTGTTCCTCAGCATTCAAATTACTTGGATCATCAACTATGAAATCCATCAGACTGTCTGCAGTCAGATCAACAAAATTTGTTGAGTCTAATGCATCTTTGGTCTTGTCCTGTTCTGTAGCAATCTGACCTTGAGTCATTTGTGGCTCAGGGGTAGTCTCCACTTCAACTTCTTTTGTCTTTTGCTTGGATGTTCCCTCACCAGATTTCTTATCTTTTGGAACTACCAGTCCAAAGATTTCCTTCCAAATCCTTGTACTCTGCTGTACTAAACCTTCAATATAATTTTTCAGAATAGCATAACCTCTAAGCTTAGGAACAAACCTACTCTTATATTCTTCAAGGAATTTGGCTCTTTTTTTTGAAGTCAACTCTAGTATTACCTTGGCTAAAGCTCCTTCCCTGATTTGTCTCTCTGTGGTAAGTGCAAATTCCCATTTGCTTGACAAAAAATCATATAGTTCATTTAGCACATTATTTACTATCTCTGTAGGAGTTAACTTGAAAGTACTCATCATATCTAAGAGTGCTTCCTAAACTTTGTGCTTATCCACATTATTCAATTTCTCATACTTAATGAACTTGAAAGTAGCTAACCCTGCTGAGTTTCTCAAAGTGTCACATACCTCATCAATACTAGCTGGTTTCTTGAATTGTGCTATAGGTATGTTGCTGGGTTCATCAATTTTAGTCTTTTCATCATCACTATCTATCCCCAATTGTAGTTTACTTCTAGGTCTCTTTGCTGGCTTACTCCGCTCAGCCTTAGGAGCAATTTTAGCTTCCTTTCTAGAACTGCTTTCTCCAACCTTCTTCTTTCCATATACTTTTTTTTGTACTTCTGCTAGAGAAGTAACAATAGATGCTCTAGTCCTTAGACAATTAGCTATAGGAGGTGTAACCTTAGGTTTAGCTTTTCTTGGCTTGGTTACTATGAAAATTGATGGTCTTTTACCCTTAGCTTTCTTAGTGATCTCCTCAGATGCACTCACTTCCTCTTATGTAGACATATCCTCACCTTGTCCAGTGATTAGGCCTAAAGTACATCCCCAGGTTCTTCATCACTACCTAAGCCAACCATTTTCTTTAGATTTTTCACAATCTTCTTTCTTTTCCTCTCCATTGTCCCCTCTGTTAAACTTCTTGAAATTTTTACTTTGACTTCATCAAAATTTCCAAACCTTTCTACTGTAGTATCAATTGCCTCAGCTAGGAGTGCAATGATGGAAGCTAATGCTTCATCAATGTTAATTTCATAGGGAAATGGTTCTAAACATGTTACCCTAGGTGTCACAGCCTGGATATATGTGTTATCTGTATCAACTAGAAAACAAATTTCTTCATAGTGCTTCTCCACTAGTGATCTAGGAATCCTATTTATTAATCTCATTCTCTTCTTGATTTCTACAAAATAACTCCCCATAATGCTATTGAAATTACTTTCTAGTTTCTCAATACATTCACTAATCTAGACTGTAATGGGTCTATCCTTTTTCCAAACAATATTTCCCAATGCAAGAAATGTATCCTAAATGTAGAAAAATATACAGACTAGTAAGGAACCAAACTTACATGATGAGCTCTTAGCCTTTCTGATTGATTCTAGGTTCTCAGCTAATTGTGTCTACTATAGCTCAGAAAGATCATATGTATGATTCTTCTTAACAATTTTCCATGCTTGGTCAACGGCTGTACAAGGAACACTATCCAATCTTCTCGACTGATAGAACTTATGTGCTATTACTCTTACTCCAAAATCAAGTTCTAGGTCTTTAATTGTAGAGATAGTCATACCTCTATTGTTCCATATGGCTCCAGTGTTCAGTGTAATTTCCTATTTTCTATTATCCCTCATTGTCTGTTTCTCATTAACTATAGGATATCTAGTTACTTGATGAATCATGTTTTTAGTAATCTTGACTGGTCCATTATCCAACCACATACACATATCATGAACTTGGATAAGAATAAATATAATCCATTCATCTTTGAAACCTTGTGGAAAATCTAGGGCATGAGTTAACCCTTTTCCAACTCAATGTTTGAATTCTCCCTTCAGAACTCCATCGATACACAATTTGCTATAAGATTTCCTCAATTCAGTATCACCTACTTCACCAATCTTAACCATGTAACATGATCAAACATCATGGATCATAAGTACCTTGGGTGGAATGGATGAGAGGGCTTCAGTCAAATCATTCTGAATTGCACTTTTAGGAACGGCTCAAAAGTTGAGAGGTGCACATTCATCACTCTGTACTAACTAAATTTGCTCTTGTTCTCCCTCCATACTTTTAGCTGGTGTGGAAGAGCTTGTAGCCATAATCTTGAAATTAGGGTTTGAAAGATGAAGAACATAGTACCTCAGGAAGTAGCACTTCATACTATCCACCTTAGGATTGTCAAAAACACACTGACAAAATCTTTAATGCTAACTTCGTTAAGATCAATTCTGCAAATTACTCCAATCACTCCATAAACAGTAAAAATCGCAAGGTAAAAATGAAGTATCAACTGTTCATCCTTTATACACTTCAAAAGGTCAAGGTAGGTAAGGAATGAATGTTCTGCCCATTGAGTTAGTGCAAGCCAGCTATCCTTGGCTTTCTTACATAACTTGCATCCCACCTAGCTTTCTAAACTCGACCATTCACAAAACTTACTTGGCCAACAAAAATCGACACACACTAAAGAACTCGACCTTAGTGTCCATGATTGGTGCTCGACACTTATAGTGCAATTAGCTCTTCTTGACATTTGTCTTCAAAATATGTCCTAGTGCATCTTAACATATGAAAATATGGACTTTGGTACATTTCATGTTAGGAACTGATGTAAGATAAGAATTTTAGTTGCAGTTCCTTACATATCTCTTTTACTTAGTTGGAGATGATGTGACCACCTGATCCATTGGATTGGGTGACCTTGGCTGTACTAGCTTCACTATTTCATGGTTTAGACTTCTTAACCCATGTCTGGTTCATCTATGCTCTAATTTTCTCAACAGTAGGAGCAGGTACCCTAGTCTTACAATCTTTCCTTGTATGACCAATTTTCAGACAACTGTGACAAACTAGGCTTCCATTCATCCAACTTTTAGACTTT
>MU227574.1:1613705-1657293 GCA_018584345.1 Thuja plicata | reverse complement strand
AATAATGGGAAAGCAAGATACTAAGAGGGGGGGGGGGGGTGAATCAGATCTTCAAAATTAAACACTTAAAACAAACTGATCCACATTCATAGATATATGAATCTAATGTAATATCAGATAACATCCACACAATGAAATAAATAACTCATAACACAAGAACTTGGTAACCCAGAAACCCAAATAGGTAAAATTGGGGTGGGGATGACACCCATAAAATTCTCCACTACTGCAGTAATAAAGTGTGCCTATTAGGGATACAAAAGTTGATTACAAAATGCAATCTACCCTATTAAAGTTCTGCCCGGTTAAGAGCTAAAGATCATTACAATATACCCTGTGAAAGGATTTCAACTTACAATAAAGTAAGCACTCTGTTAGGAGATTAAGAAAGGTTTTCTAGAACCACTTTGTTAAGAGATTTTCACCTGATACAATGATTAGAATGTCTCAAGTATTGATCCTTCATTATGCACTCAGATGCTGATGACAAATCTCCTCTTTCCTGTACCTTCTATGATCTCACAATCTGATATATCTTTACTCTGTTGTTCACTCTACTATCACTCTGCTTGATCTTTGCTTCTTAACAAAATAACCCTCTATGCATTTCACTTCAAAATGCAGTCACCACATACTTCATCTGCTCTCTTACACACACAAAATAGGGTTTAAAAGAAATCTTATATATCTGTTCAAGTCTGATAGGAAGATCTATATCAATGATCAAGATCTAATACCCGTACCTTAAAGGTATTACAATTAATGATTACAATAGATCATGCATAGGATAAAACAATTAAATGCATAACTAACTTTGTAGAAAAATATTAAATACGTACATAAGTTAGCCCAAAAATCTTATATGAGTCAGCCTGATCACTTATCCTCAAATTTTGAATCATTCCAGACATGTATACAAAAACTATTCTTCTTGGTACTTGACATCTCTGTCACTCGACATTAAGTATCCTACTCGGCTCAGCATGATACAACTCGGCTTGGCATGATCTAACTAGGCAACCTGAATACTGCTCGGCAATGTTGCTCGGCCTTGCATAGTTTTAGCTTGGCCACAATGATATCCAACTAAAACTTCCTAAGTGAATGACTAAGTGTTGGTCACTAATCATCAACAGAACTTAGAGATTAACAACTACTTGAAACATTCTAACAAGTTTATTAGGTGAAATCTCTTAACAGAGTGGTTCTAACAGACCTACTTTAAATCTCTTAGTTGAGTTCTTACTTTATTGTAAGTTGAAATCCTTTCACAAGGTAGATTGTAATGATCTTTAGTTCTTAACCAAACAGACCTTTAACCAGGTAGATTACATTTTGTAATCAAACTCTTGCATCCCTAACATGCACACTTTATTTCTGCAGTAGTGAAGATTTTGTGGGTGTCATCCCCACCCCAATTTTACCTATTTGGGTTTCTAGGTTACCAAAATTTTGTGTTATGGGTTATACATTTCATGTTGTTGATGCTATCTGATATTAGGTTAAATTCATATATGTATGAATGTGGATCAATTTGTTTAAAGTGATTGAGTTTTAAGATATGATTCACCCCCCTCTCAGTATCTTGCTTTCCCATTATTGTACTTCCAACAATTGGTATCAGAGCATAGTTCTCCTACAAAAGATTTTAATTAGCTTGTGAGTACAGATCTTGAGAAGGAGGTTTACAAGTTGGGTAAATTAATTGAGAATCAAAAGATCGAGATTAATCTAGCATTACATCATCTTGAGATAGCAAGACAGGAATTGAAGAAATCATTGACAATTAGAAGAGATTTGGAAAAACAAATGAATGATACTCATTATCAAGAAGATGGCACTGCAAATCTATTTTAGAATGGAGATTGTACTGAGAGTGATGCAGCAATTGCAAATCTATTGGAAAAGAACAATGTACTATGTGAAGAAGTCAGAAACTTGAAAAGAGAACAAGAAATGTAGGCAGTAAGACTATGTGAAGTAGTGGAACAAAAAAAGAAAGCTGAAGATGATAGAGTTATGGTAGAAGAAGATAAAAGAGTGATAACTATCAGACTTGATGAAAGGACACATGATGTGCAAATGATGACAATCAATCAGGTTGACATGGAAAATCAACTGCTACTTGAAAATTAGGAGATTAGTAGGAAAGATATGGAAATGATGAATCTGAGATCTGAGAACAATCATTTGAAAGATGATTTGAGATCTGAGAAGGAACTGAATGAAAGGTTGAATAAACCTAATAAAGCTTTGACTCATTTTGAGAATTTGATGGAAGCATTAAGGAGACCAAAAGATTCTTCTGGATTAGGTCACACTGAACCAAAGACATCTACTGAGAAAGGACAATCATCTAAGAATGGTGAAAGGAGGAATGCAAAGACAAAGAAAAACAAACCTATTTGCCACCACTGTGGAAAACTAGGTCATACAACAAACATTTGCTAAAGCAAGAAAGGTAAGTCCAATCCTAAACCTAAGTTCAATGGTTACAGTTTTAATTGTAAGAAATTTGGACATAAAGTACATGAATGTTGGGCTGAAGAAAGTGATGCACCTCCCAAACCAAGATTCAATGGTTATTATTACAAGTGTCAGAAACATGGTCATAAAGAACAAGACTATAGATCCAATGCTAAACAACAATGGACATCAAAGACACAAACAAAATCACCTAGGAAAGGCAACACTTACAATTAGGATTATAACACAAGGTAGAGTTGTCATTACTGTGAAGAATATGGACATGCACCTCAAGATTTCTTAAAGACACATTTCAAAGGAAAATCTAAGAGTTGGATGAATGGAAGCCTAATCTGCTATAGTTGTTTGAAGATTGGTCACACTAAGGGAGAGTGTAGGACAATAGTACCCACTCCTACTGTTGAGGAAATAAGAGCATAGATGAACTAGACATGGGTAAGGAAAATAGAGCCAAGCAATAGTGAAACTACTGAAGCCAAGGTCACCCAATCCAATGCCAGATCAGGTGATCAAATCATCTCTAACTGAGAAAGAGAGGTATGTAAGGAATTGCATTTCAATTTTAAAATCTTATATCAGTTCCTTATATGTAAATGTGCCAAAGTCCATATTTGCATATGTTGAGATGCACCAGGACATGTTTGTGAAAAATGCTGAGAAGAGTTAATTGCACTATAGGTGCCGAGTTGGTTGGCCAAGTAAGTTTTATGATGGCCGAGTATGGTAAGCCGAGTGGTATGTAAGTTGTGTTAGTTGGCCAATGATAGCTGGTTTGCACTAACCTAACGGGAAGAACATTTATTTCTTACCTACCTTGACCTTTCGAGTTTATATAAGGATGAATAGTTTATCCTTCATTTTACCTTACAATTTTCAATATTCACAGAGTGATCGAAGAAGTTATAAAATTGATCTTAGCAAAGTTTGTTTCAAAAATCTTGCCAGTGTGCCGTTAACAACCCTAAGGTGAACAGTGCAAAGTGCTACTTGCCGAGGTACCTTGTTCTTCATTTTTGAACCCTAATTTTAGAGATTATGGTTGCAAGTTCTTCCACACCAGTCAAAGGTATGGAGGAGGAGCTGAAGAAAATTAAGCTAGTAAGAAGTGATGCCAGTGCACTTCCTAACTTTCGAGATGTTCCCAAAAGTGCAATTTTAGGTGATCTAAACTGAGCCCTCTCATCTATTCCACCAAAAGTTATTGTGATCCATGATGTTAGATCTTGTTACATGGTTAAGATTGGTGAAGTAGGTGATAGTGAATTGAGGAAATCCTACAACAAGTTGTGCGATAATGGAGTTCTAAAAGATGAATTCAAGCATTTAGTCAAAAAAGGGTTAACTCGTGCCCTAGATTTTCTGCCAGACTTCAAGGATGAATGGATCAAGGTTGTTCTAAGCTGAGTTCATAATATGCATATGTGGCTGGACAATGGACTAGTTAGGATCACTAAAGATATTATTCATCGAGTAACTAGATATCTTATTATCAGTAGAAAATGAACAATGAGAGATCAAAGTAAAGAAGAAATAGCAGCTAACACTGGAGCTGTATGGAATAATAGAGGTATGAATATCTCTATAATTGAAGATTTACAACTTGAATTTGGAGTGAGAGTGATTGCACATAAGTTCTATCAGTCGAGCTGACTGGATAGTGTTCCTTGCACAGCTGTGGACCAAGCATGGAAGATAGTCAAGAAGAATCACACCTATGACCTTGCCGAGCTGTAATTGACACAACTAGCCAAGAACCTACTATTGATAAAAAAAGCTAAGAGCTAATCATGTAAGTTTAGCTCTTTACTAGTTTGCATATTCTTCTATGTACAGAAATCATTTCCTACACTGGGAAATATTGTTTGGAAGAAGGATAGACCTATTACTGTGTAGATTAGTGAATGTATTTAGCAATTAGGCAATAATTTCAATAGTATTATGGGAAACTACTTTGTGGAATTCAAAAAGAGAATGAGGTTGAGATCTAGAATTCCTAGTTCTCTTGTGGAAAATGACTATGAAGAGATATATTTTCTAGTCGATACAAATTACACTTACATTCAGGTTGTGACACCTAGGGTATCATGGCTGGAGCCATTTCCCTATGAAGTTAACATTGATGAAATATTAGCAGCTATCACAACACTCCTAGCAGAGGAGATTCATACAAAAGAAAAGAGATTTGGAAATTATGATGAAGCTAAGGCAAATATATCTATGACTATTAAGGTAGGAATCATGGAGAGAAAGAGGAAAAAGACTGTGAAGAATATAAAGAAAATGGTAGGATTTCTGAGTGATGAGGAGCTAGAGGATGCACCTCTAGGCATATCTACTAGAAAAGGAGAAGATGTATTTGAAGAATAAGAAGAAAGAATAAGTGAATCTGATGAAGAGATCTCTGTTAAAGCAAAAGGAAATAAACCAGTAGTAGGCAAGGTAACTAAGCTGAGCCAAGCAAAACCTAAAGTTACCCCTCCCATTGCCAATCATCCAAGGACAAGGGCATCTGCTGCCACGTCTCCAGTAGAGAAAACAAAATTTTATGCAAAGAAGGTTGGAGAGAGTAGTTGTGGATCAAGGACAAAATTTGCAACAAAGGCTATGCCGAGCCTATAAGTAACAAGACCAAGAAGGAAACTACATTTGGATCTAGAAAGTGATTAAGAAAATATTGAAAATGATGAATCCAAAAACATACCAACAACATCATTCAAAAGACCCATTGATATTAATGAGGTACGTGAGAATTTGAGAAATTCTATAGGGTTATCTGGCTTTAAGTTTATCAAGTATGAGAAATTGAAGGTAGAGGATAAGCATAAAGTTCATGAAGCTCTACTAGATATGATGAGCAATTTCAAGTTAACTCCTGTATAGATAGGAAACAATGTGCCGAGTGAATTATATGAGTTTATATCTAGCAAATGGGAATTTGCACTTACTACTGAGAGATAGATTAGAGAAGGTACATTAGCTAAGGTTATCACTGAGCTGACTAAGAAAGAAGGAGATAAATTCATTGAGGAATACAAGAATAAATTTCAACCTAAACTTAGAGGATATGCTATTTTGAAAAATGATATTGAAAGTATAGTACAAAAGAGTACAAGGATATGGAAGGAAATCTTTGGACTGATAGCTCCACAAAAGGAGAAAACTGATGAAGGGACATCTAGACAGAAGGATAAAGAAGTAGAAACCACCCCTGCACCAAAGAAAACAAAAGAAAAAAATGCTGTTGAGCCTGACAAGACTGGAGCAGAACCAAAAGAATAAACTGATATAGTAAACACTGTTGATCTAACAGTAGCCAGTCCAATTGACATCACAATTGATGACTCTAGTAATTTGGATGCCGAGGGTCAAGATGAGCCAAGAAATACAAGTAGGGAATAGCCTATTAAGGCTACAGAGGTTGAAGGAGAGAAGAATATAGAGAAACCCATAGATAGAGTTGAACAAAAAGAAGCAGAGAAGGAGAAGACAGATTAACAAGAGGTAAATATACAAAATTCACCTATTTTAGAGGTTGTGAAAATAGTTCTAGATAGTGGAGAGGATATGAGGGATACTAACAATGAGCCTAAAGAACAAGAGATAGTGCAAGTGTTGGTTGATTTACCACACTCTGCATCATCCACTCCCACTGGACTTAAAATAGGAGGCATGCCTGATCAACAGGCAATTTTGACTGAATTGAAAGATGCAATGGTGACTACTACTGAAATAGGAAAAGGTATTTTAGAATCAAAGATGAGTAGTAGCTCACTTGAATTTAAGAGGAGGAAAGTTATGATGAAGAAGTCTCTGATTCTTGATGTCACATTAGATGAAGTGATTGTGATTCCACCATGGGATCCCAATGTTTTATCTTATGAACAAATTGAGACTCTTCAAGAATTACTTAAGAGGAAGAAAAGGCAGGAAGAAATGAAAACAGAGCAGAAGAAAAAGTAGGTGTTACATGACATTAAAGATATATTTGTAAAAGATTTTGACATGGAAGATGAAAATCCTCAAGCTCCTATTCTTGAATAGTTAGTTCATATTGTGCAAAAGGTGAATGATGATAACATTGAAGCCAATGAGAAGTTATTGCAATGGTCTGAGAGAAAATTTGAAACAAAAGTGCTGGCAAAAATCTCAGGAGAGATTGTGACAAAGCAGGTTGAACTTTCTTCTCTTGTAGAAATTTTGGAGGAAGTTGCAACTAATGTTTATTATTTGTATAAGAAGTTATGTGATGTTGAATTCTTCACAAAGGATAATCTACAGGCCATAGAGAAATTGCAATTAGACTTGAAGTCAATTGGGAGTTCATTGAGTATAGATGCTACCACTAGCTCCTTACATTTTAATAGATTGACTAATGCACAAAGGAGAATAGCTGAGCTCATGGCTGAAGATGGTCAGATAAGGGCCAAATTTATTACTATTTAGACCAACCTGATACCTCATCTAGAGGTAATTCAGAGAGAAATTTCAGCTACAAAAGAATTGGTTAAGAGAAATGCAGATCTCTCTACTGTAGAAAGTTTAGTGAGTCTAGCTGCCAAGCTAGAAGTCAAATTAGAGGTTATGAAGTGTGTTAAGGATAGTTGGGACACTGCATTTGCATCCACCTTACAACTTCATAATCAATTTTTGGATAAGTACAATTTAACCCCACTTGCAATCAGTGACAAAAACAAGGGGGAATCTGACAAGGATTCAATGTAAGAGGATCAGTACAAGTATAAATGTAAATATTTTTTTGACGACATGTATACTATGTAAATTTTTATATATAGTATGGAGTACATTCCTAGGGGGAGTACATTGTGTACTTAGGAAACATTTTGGATGGAATGAATCAAAATGATAAGTGTTTTTCTTCCACTAATATCAAAGGGGGAGATTCTTAATCGCTAAAGTTTTGTTGATGATTAGTGACCTACACTTAGTCATTTACTTAGGCAGTTTTAGTTGGTTATCACTATGGCTGAGCTAAAACTATTTGAGGCTGAGCAACATTTCTGAGTAGGAATACAGGTCGCTGAGTTACATATGCCAAGCCGAGTAGAATACTTAAATGATGAGAAACATAGATGTTAAGTGTTAAGCAGAATAGTTTTTGCACACATGTTAGGATTGATTCAAACTTTGAGGTGAAATGTTTAGGCCAACTTGTATGAGATTTGGGCCAACATATGTATGCATTTAATATTTATCTACTGAGTTATTTACACATTTAATTGTTTTATACTATTCATGGCATGGAGCCAATCAAGAAATTAGAATGCATTGGAGGCATAAATATTAGATCTTGATCGTTGATCTAGATGTCGCCAACAGATCTGTAAAGACATATAAGATTGCTTCTAACCCTAGTATTAGAGATAGAGAGATACATAGAGAGAAGGGTTGTTGTGTTCATGAAATATGAACAATGAGTTATTTTGAGAAGAAGCTTAGATCAAGCAGAATGATAGAGCAGTGAAGAGCAGAGTAAAGACATATCAGATTGTGAGATCACAGAAGGTATTGGAAAGAGCAGATCCGTCATTAGCATCTGCGTGCATAATGAAGGATCACTACTTGAAACATTCTAATAGGTATATCAGGTGAAATCTCTTAACAGAGTGGTTCTAATAGACCTACTTTAAATCTATTAGCCGAGTGCTTACTTTATTGTAAGTTGAAATCTTTTCACAAGTTAGATTGTAATGATCTTTAGTTCTTAATCGAACAGACCTTTAACTAGGTAGATTGCATTTTGTAATCAAACTCTTGTAGCCCTAATAGGCATACTTTATTTCTATAGTAGTGAAGATTTTGTGGGTGTCATCCCCACCCCAGTTTTACCTATTTGGGTTTCTGGGTAACCAAAATTCTGTGTTATGGCTTATACATTTCATGTTGTTGATGCTATCTGATGTTAGGTTAAATTCATATATGTATGAATGCGGATCAATTTGTTTTAAGTGATTGAGTTTTAAGATCTGATTCACCCCCCCTCTCAGTATCTTTCTTTCCCATTATTGACATGTCAAGAGACTTCTAAGAACTTGTTTTTCAATTTTGATCAAGACCAAGGGGTCAATTAGATAGGATATAGCTATGATAAGGATAAAGGGTGATGGATGTATAAGTGGATGTTTTGGATTATGGCATGAATGCTCAAAGATATGAAGGATAGGCTTGAGATAAGAAAGATCATGATAGGGTGCCATGGATGAGAGCAAGTGAATACCCTGATGGAAAGGATAATACACTTCAGGATACATGTGTGGTCCTGGATAGGTTCAACCTTGTCAAGATCACCGAAAGGAACATGGATGCTCACAGGATAGGTGGATATAAGATATGATGGATAAGATGACATAGAAGGAAATTTCCCCCAAGTGAAGAGTACAAGAAGGAGGAATTACACATGATGCCTATATGCCAGGATTTTATCATGGTACTTATCCAAGATGCTACAAGAAGTGGTTTTCACCATAGGACGGATTGATTTATCTTTACTTTTGCTACCAAGGTGCCTATTTACTAGGTTTTTACCAAGGCACTTTTTTTTTTGTACTTTTTGTTTTTATGGAGGAACTTAAGCTTCTTTCTCTTTAGATAGTGCTCCTTTGAAAGATATGCTATGATAGGCCAAGGCTACTAAAAGTATGCTCAAAGATGTTGATAGGGTGATGGTAGCGAAGAATGATATGAAGGATAAGCAAGATAGTAGCCAAAGATTTATGTGATGGATTGGATAAGAGGGATGGAAGGATATGGGATTGATGGGTAAGAGGTAGGTGCAGGATATTGGATAGGGTATGGTGATAAGATCAACATTGACACACCCCTTGAAGGGTAGTTAACAAATGGAGGAAAAGAGGATGGAATAGCTTGAGGTATTGATGGATGAGATGAAATGGATCTTGGTATACGAGGACCCAAGATGGATGCAATATTCAAGGTAATGGATTTTGGGACATGAGGACCCAAAATAGGGTTAGAAGATGGGACATGTTTAGATGGAGATGCAGTGGAAGCCTTTGGAAGCTTGGATGCCAACTCTGACTTTTCCTTTTTGTTCAAGCCTTTTAAGAGAGACTTGGGAATCCACATAAATTTTGATTTTTTTTTGTATCCAAGTCATTTAGAAGAGACTTGAGAATCCACACAGATTTTGGTTTTTTTTTTTTTTTGGATGATTTACAACACAATTCTTCCATGATGGATTTAGGAACCCATATTTTCTTTGATGTTATTCTGTTCTTGGATTTAGAACACAATTCTTCCATGATGGATTTAGGAACACATATTTGCTTTGATTTTATCCTTTTCTCAGTGGACCTTTGTGGTCTCTTGAATATTTCATTTTTCTTTGTAGTCACAAGTCAATTAGATGGGACATAGTGATTTTCATATGTACGTGGATTCTTGTATTTCTTCTTTCTTCGTTGCACATCCAAATTGCTTCCAAAAGACTTGGGGAGTGTGGATGAAAAGGAATGATATGAATGGTTCATATGGATGGGTTGATAATGATATTTCAAGGATGTATGCCTTTGTTGATCTTGATAGGTGATAGGGTAAGTGGATGACAAGCTAGTAGTGATAGGCATGATAGATGGAGGGATATAAGGACCCAATATAGATGGAAGGTTTGATGGTTTCATCTTTGGGATATAGGGACCAAGGATGGATTTGGAGGATAGTGAAGGATGATGCTTATGTTTGAATGGAGGCATATAAGGTGTGGAAGGGATATCTGTTGGAGATTTGCTTGTGTGAAAATAATTGATTGTATGTTTGTCATTGATGACAACATATAATATACATGAGTGATCTATATGAAATTATCAGTATAGATGTTCTATAGCTATGTGTGTTTATTTCCATGGTTTATACATGTTCTCTATGCTATGTACATTCACGCTGAGTTAGATATGAAGTTTTAGTTGAGTTATGTTAATCAACTATGACAGTTACAGAGACTGAAGACTATCTGTGAAGAGCCGACGTAATTACATTATTTCTTGAGTTGTGCCTATCTTTGGGATATGCATGTTTGTATTCATGTTTAGTTATGATTTAAAGATAATCATCTAAAGGTACCAAACATGTTCTATCAGAATTGTGAAGTTGGAGTTAATTTGGTGGAGCCAACTTTGTGAAACGTCGCGTCTATTCAGTTTGAATTGTGTGATTCTAATCTGGTTGCGTGGTTGATGTGGCTGACTAAAGAAGTATTAAAAGGAATCCTAGAGCTGACAAAGATCACATCCTTTGGAGAAGATACTTATAGTAGTTCATTTGATGAATTCCAAGTGTGAATGATAAGAATAAAGACAAAAAAGTACAGGATAGAATGTCCGTTGTTTTGGGACAGTAGAGACATTTCATTCATCAAGAAAAGATGTATGTGAAGAAGTGGAAGTATAAAATACACTGGAACTGATCAAGATAGCAGGTCTACTCAAACAGTTCATCTATAAGATATAGTGTATATCTTTTCTACTGAAGGTTACAACCTTCATCATTTTAGCAGTGAGATTTTGGACAGTAAGTCATCACCCCTAACAGGGTTACTTGTAAAAGAATCCTAACAGAGTTTGACCTTTAACCAGGTCTCTGTACTTATTGCATTGTAAAGAAAAAATCCTAACAGGGTTGCAAGATATTCTAATAGGGATACTTATACTTAAGTACAGTTCTTTGTGGGTGCTAATTCCCACCGGGGTTTTTACCTATTTGGTTTCCCCATAACCAAAATGTTGTGTTCTCTATTGTGTTATCTGAATGTGCATTTGTTTTATGTTAATTGATATCTAAGTAAAGAAAAGAAATAAAGTTTCTAATAATTGATTCACCCCCCCCTCAGTTATCCTTTGGGACTATTCCAACAATTGGTATCAGAGCCAAGTGCCTTGGAGAGAAAGCCTAACAACTTAAGGTAGATCAGATGGCATACTTGAGGAAAGAGATTCCTAAGTTTGATGGAGAAAACTATGTTGAATGGAAGAACAAAATGATAACACATCTTTAGTGCATTGGATTTGAGATTTATGAGATTGACACTCATACAATTGAAGTTCCCACTTTGAAAGACCTTGTAGAAGAAGAATCTACAATTAAAAAAAAGGAATTGTTCACTCAAAATGAAATTGCCAAAAAAGCCCTAATCAGTGCCCTATCTAATAATGAATTTTCTGAGACCAAGAAGGAAAATAAAGCATATACTATTTGGAAATACTTATAAGTTATGTTTGAAGGAGACATTCAAGAAAATAATGCATGCAGAAAGACATGGAAGAATAGATACAATAACTTAGAGATGCTACCTGAAGAAAACATCAGAGATTACAATCAAAGAATAAATGAAGCAGTTTCAGGTATTAGAAACAATGGTGGAGAAATTCCATAGGATGATATAATGGAAAAAATATGACCACATTAACAACAAACTATGCGAGAAAGATCAATATCTTAGATGAAACTATGCAATATTCAAAAGACTTCAAGAGGGAAAATTTGATCAGCAAAATATCTGCATTTGAGATATCAAGATTGAAGACATAACCAAAAAGTGAGATAGCCTTCAAAGCCTCAGTTCATAGCAAGAAACCTATAAGAAAATCTAGTAATAATGAAGAAGTTGATATAGAACTAGAAGAAATCATTGCTATGATTTCTAAGAAAGAAAGGAAAGGTAAAGGGAAATATGAAGGACAGTTACCATTCAAATGTTTTTCATGCAACAAAATTGGTCACTTTGCATCAGAGTCACCTACAAGAGTCAAGAAGTTCAGATCAGATTACAAACCAAAGTACACTAAGGAATTCTATCATGCTGAAGAGGGTGTAACAGATGATGAATTAGGTGAAGATGAAATTGGTTTCATTTCCATTAAAAACATTGAGAAGATGCTTGAAAAAATGGACAAATAAGATGAAGAAAAAGAACAAGAGCTAGCATTAGTTTCAAAAGCTGACATCAAAACTGACTTGATCATTGACAGCGGATGTTCACACCACATGACAAGAGATAAAGATAGATTTGTACATTTGGACAAGTACAAAGGTGGCATGGTTAGATTTGGAGATAACACTCCCAAAAATATCATAGGCAGAGGTTCTATCACCTTAGATGGAAAGAATAAGACAAATGATGTTCTTTATGTTGATGGCTTACATCATAACTTACTAAGTTTTGGATAGTTGTTTGACAAAGGATATCAGTTGGAATTCAAAAACAACCAGTGTATCACTAGCAATAGAGAAGGAGACATGATTGCATCATGCTCAAATACCAAAAGTAATGTCTTTCAGCTCAATTTAGAAGTAAGTTGTTTTGTTGCTAAAGTGGATGATAGTTGGCTATGGCACAAGAGACTTTGTCATATCAATTTTGACAACATAGTCAAGATAAGTAATGTTAAGGCAGTAAGAGACCTTCCAAGTATTGCAAGACCAGTTGAAACCATGTGCAGGAAATGTGTGATGGGGAAGCATGTAAGGACCTCATTCAGGACCAAACAAGACTCTACTGAAAACAAATTAGATCTGATACATAAAGACCTATGTGGACCTACTAAAACAAGATCATACTAGGGAGAAAGGTATTTCATTTTGTTTGTTGATGATTTCTCAAGGATGATGAGGGTTGTGTTCCTAAAAGAAAAATCTGAAGCTTTTGAGAAGTTTAAAGTGTTCAAAGCTAAGGTTGAGAATGAATCCGGATTAAAGATAAAATGTCTGAGAACTGATAGAAGAGGAGATTTCACCTCTGACCGGTTTTATGATTACTGTGAAGAACATGGAATCAAAAGATAGCTAAGTGCACCTAGAACCCCTCAGTAGAATGGGATTGTAGAAAGAAGGAACAAAATAATACTTGACACAGCGCGCACTATCATGATTGAAGGAAAGGTTTCCCAGACCTATTAGAGAGATGCGGTCAATACAACAGTCTATACTATCAATAGAATACAATTAAGGCTAGGCATAGAAAAAACACCCTATGAACTTTGGTTTGGAAATGTATCTGTTGTAAAATACTTCAAAATATTTGGAAGCAAGTGCTACATCAAGAGAGATGATAGCATTGGCAAGTTTGATGCTAGAAGTGATGAAGGTATTTTTCTTGGTTACTCTACTAAAAGAAAAGCCTATAGATGTTTTAATATAAGATTAAAGAAGATAACTGAAAGTACTCATGTGAAGATTGATGAGAAGTTTATGATTCAAGAAAGATACTATGATTATGCTCCCATGATTAAAGATGAGCCCAGACCCATCAATAAAGACACAGTTATTGAAGAAATGTTTGACTGTATTGATATTTTATATAAAAATCCTGAACCAAGTGAAGAAGAATCATAGATTATAGATGAAAGTGTCACTCCTAAGAACTCAAAGTACACATCCAAATACCACTCTAAGGAAGACATCATTGGAGACCAAAGTGCTAAAGTCTTGACAAGATCTAGAGAAAAAGTTTCAACCATTGATGAAGAGGTATGCTTACTTTCTCAGATTGAACCGTTAATAGTTGAATATGTGTGCAAAGATTCAGATTGGAAAATTTCTATGCAAGAAGAATTAGATCAAATAATCAAGAATGAAACATGTGAACTGGTCCCTAGACCTCATGACAAGAACGTGATTGGAACAAAGTGGATATTCAGGAACAAATAAGGAACAAAGAAAGATTAGTATGTAAAGGATATGCATTGAGAGAAGGAATAAACTACATTGATACATTTGCCCCTATGAGTAGACTGGAAGCTATCAATTTGTTTCTGGCCTATGAAACATTCAAGAACTTTAAAGTATATCAAATGGATGTCAAGTCAGCTTTTCTGAATGGTGACCTGAAGGAAGAAGTCTACATAGAGCAGCCCGAAGGATTCAAAATTTTAGACAAAAAAAACATGGTATGCAGATTAAAGAAAGAAATTTAAGGACTTAAATAGGCCCCAAGAGCTTGGTATGAGAGACTTGATGGTTACTTAACAAAGATAGGATTCAAAAAAGGAGTAGCAAACAGTAATTTATTCATAAGAGAGACAAATGAAGGATTACTACTTGTTGCTATTTTTGTTGATGACATTATCTTTGGAGGTAATGACAAACTAAGTGCAGAATTTGCCAAAGAGATGAAAAGTGAGTTTGAAATAAGCATTATTGGACCTATCAAATATTTTTTGGGATTGAATGTAAAACAAACAGACAAAGTCATATTCATAAATCAGTCCAAGTATGTGAAGGAGATATTGAAAACCTTCAAGATGGAAGATTTCAAGCCAGTAAGCACTCCCATGTTAATAGGAAGAAAGATTTCTAAAGATGATATTTCTACAGTAGTAGACAAGACCTTATACAAGTCTATGATTGGAAAACTCATATATCTTACTCAATCTAGACCTGACATTTCCAATGCAGTTGGCATTGTTTGAAGATTTGCAGTTGAACCTAAGCAAAATACCTAATGGAAATAAAAAGAATATTTAGATACCTAAAAGGAACTATATACTATGGTTTATGGTATCCTAACTCAGAGAATATACAACTTCATGTGTATAGTGATGCTGATTGGGCAGGTTGTGTTGACGATAGAAAGAGTACATTAGGAGGAGCAGTATTTCTTGGAGACAAAAATGGTCACTTGGACAAGTAAAAACCAAAATTGTATTTCTTAGTCAACAACAAAAGCTGAGTATGTGGTAGCAACATTGAATTGCTCAATAATGGTTTGGATCAAATAGATGATTAAAGACATTGGTATTCAGATTGATTATCCTATTGTTGTGCATAGTGACAACACTAGTACTATCAACATGTCAAAGAACCTTGTGATGCACGCAAAGACAAAACACATTGAGATCAAATACCACTTTCTAAGAGAAAAAGTTGTAGACAGAGAAGTAAAGTTGGATTATGTGAGAACTAAAGAACAATTAGTAGATATTTTTACAAAGCCATTATCAAAAGATATTTTTGAGTATCTCAGGGAGAAGCTGGGAGTAATTTCCTTTCCTGAGTCTAATTAGAATTTGCAGCAAGAACATCAGTCCTTGATGACTGATGAATGGTTGACTACTCTACTTCTAGAGTAGTGCCCGTGCCTAATGGAGTTTCACACCCTTTGTCATTAATGTCAAAGGGGGAGTATGAGTAAGGGGGAGCATATATTCTAGGAGAGTATACAATTAGAAGAGAAACAACAATGAAGAAGAACCTTTGATGAGGATATTGAGAAGATTGTAAAAATAAGGAAGACACTTTGAGTTGATGACATCATATGTTTCCATAAATGTCAAAGGGGGAGATTGTTGGAGATTTTCTTCTGTGAAAATAATTGATTGTATGTTTTTCATTGATGACAACATGTAATATACAACAATGATCTATATGCTATTATCAGTGCAGATGTTATGGAGCTCTACATGTTTATTTCCATGGTCTATACATATTCTAGATGCTATGTGAATTCACGCCGAGTCAAATATGAAGTTTCAATTGAGTTATGTTAATCAGTTATGATAGTTACAGAGACTAAAGACTATCTGTGAAGAGCTGATGTAATTACATTGTTTCTTGAGTTATGCCTATCTTTGGGATATGCATGTTTGTTTTCATGTTTAGTTATGAGTTAAAGATAATTATCTAAAGGCACCAAATATGTTCTATCAGAATTGTGAAGTTGGAGTTAATTTGGTGGAGCCGACTTTGTGAAGCATCACGTCTATTTAGTTTGAGTTGCATGTTTCTAATTAGGTTGTGTGGTTGATGTGGCTGAATAAAGAAGTATTAAAGGACTCCTAGAGCAAACAAAGATCACATCCTTTGGAGAAGATACTTATAGTAGTTCATTTGATGAGTGCCAAGCGTGAATGATAAGAATAAAGATAGAAAAGTATAGAACAACCGTTGTTTTGGGATAGTAGAGACATTTCATTCATTAAGAAAAGATCTATGTGAAGAAGAAGTGGAAGTATACAATACACTGGAACTAATTAAGATAGCAGGTCTACTCAAATAGTTCATCTATCAAATATAGTGTATATCTATTCTACTGAAGGTTGCAACCTTCATCATTTTAGCAGTGAGATTTTGGACAGTGAGTCCTCACCCCTAAAAAGGTTACTTGTAAAAGACTCCTAACAGGGTCCAATCTTTAACCAGGTCTCTGTAATTATTGTATTGTAAAGAACAACTCCTAATAGGGTTGCAAGATCTTCTAATAGGGATAATTATACTCAAGTACATTTCTTTGTGGGCGCTAATTCCCACCCGGGTTTTTACCTATTTGGTTTCCCTATAACTAAATTGTTGTGTTCTCTATTGTGTTATCTGAATGTGCATTTGTTTTATGTTAATTGATATCTAAGTAAAGAAAAGAAATAAAGTTGCTGATAACTGATTCACCCCCTCCCCCCTCTTAGTTATCCTTTGGGAATATTCCAACAATTGGTATCAGAGCCAAGTTCCTTGGAGAGAAAACCTAACAACTTAAGGTAGATCACATGGAAAACTTCAGGAAAGAGAGTCCTAAGTTTGATGGAGAAAACTATCTTGACTAGAAGAAAAAAATGATAACACATCTTTAGTGCATTGGATTTGAGATCTATGATATTTCCACTTATGAAATTGAAGTTCCCACTTTGAAAGACCTTGCAGAAGAAGAATCTACAATTAAAAAAAAGGAAGTGTTCACTCAAAATGCAATTGCCAAAGAAGCCCTAATCAGTGCCCTATCCGATAGTGAATTTTATGAGATCAAGAAGGCAGATAAAACATATACTATTTGGAAATACTTAGAAGATATGTTTGAAGGAGACATTCAAGAAAAGAATGCATGCAGAAAGACATGGAAGAAAAGATACAACAACTTAGAGATGCTCCCTAAAGAAAACATCAGAGCTTACAATCAAAGAACAAATGAAGCAGTTTCAGGTATCATAAGCAATGGTGGAGAAATTTCAGAGGATGATATAATGGAAAAAAAAATGAACACATTGACAATAGACTATGAGAGAAAGATCAATATCTTAGATGGGACTATGCAATATTCAAAAGACTTCAAGAGGGAAACTTTAATCAACAAAATATCTGCATTTGAGATATCAAGACTGAAGACAGAACCAAAACATGAGACAACCTTCAAAGCCTCAGTTTGTAGCAAGAAACCTATAAGAAGCTCTAGTAATAATGAAGAATTCGATACAAAAATAGAAGAAATAATTGCTATGATTGCTAAGAAATAAAGGAAATATAAAGGGAAATATGAAGGATAGTTACCATTCAAATGTTTTTCATGCAACAAAATTGGTCACTTTGCATCCAAGTGTCCGACAAGAGTCAAGAAGTTCAGATCATATTACAAACCCAAGTACACTAAGGAATGCTATCATGCTAAAGATGGTGCAACTGATGATGACTCAAGAGAAGATGAAATTGGTTTCATTTCCATTAAAGACATTGAGAAGATGCTTGAAGAAAAGGAAAAAGAAGATGAAGAAAAAGAACAAGAGTTAGCATTAGTTTCAAAAGCTGACATCAGAACTGACTGGATCATTGATAGTGGATGTTCACACCACATGAAAAGAGACAAAGACAGATTTGTACATTTGGACAAGTACAAAGGTGGCATGGTTAGATTTGGAGATAACACTCCCAAACCTATCATAGGCAGATGTTCTATCACCTTAGATGGAAAGAATAAGGCAAATGATGTTCTTTATTTTTATGGCTTACATCATAACTTACTAAGTGTTGGACAATTGGTTGACAAAGGATATCAGTTGGCATTCAAAAACAACCAGTGTATCATTAACAACAAAGAAGGAGACATGATTGCATTAGGCTCAAAGACCAAAGGTAATTTCTTTCAGTTCAATTCAGAATTAAGTTTTTTTGTTGCTAAAGTGGATTAAATGGGACATAGTGATTTTCATATGTACGTGGATTCTTGTATTTCTGATTTCTTCGTTGCACATCCATATTGCTTCCAAAAGACTTGGGGAGTGTGGATGAATAGGAATGATATGACTGGTTCATATGGATGGGTTGATAAGGAGATTTCAAGGATGTATGTATTTTTTGATCTTGATAGGTGATAGGGTAAGTGGATGACAAGCTAGTAGTGATAGGCATGATAGATGGAGGGATATAAGGACCCAATATAGATGGAAGGTTTGATGGTTTCAGCTTTGGGATATAGGGACCAAGGATGGATTTGGAGGATAGTGAAGGATGATGTTTATGTTTGAATGAAGGCATTTAAGGTGTGGAAGGGATATCTAATTGAGATTTGCTTCTGTGCAAATAATTGACTATATGTTTGTCATTGATGACAACATATAATATACATCAATGATCTATATGCAATTATCAGTATATATGTTCTAGATCTATGCGTGTTTATTTCCATGGTCTATACATTTTCTAGATTCTATGTGCATTCACGCTGAGTCAAATAAGAAGTATTAAAAGGACTCCTAGAGCCAACGAAGATCACATCCTTTGGAGAAGATACTTATAGTAGTTCATTTTATGAATTCCAAGTGTGAATGATAAGAATAAAGAGAGAAAAAGTACAGAACAAAATGTCCATTGTTTTGGGACAGTAGAGACATCTCATTCATGAAGAAAAGATCTATGTGAAGAAGAAGTGGAAGTATAAAATACACTGGAACTGATCAAGATAGCAGGTCTACTCAAACAGTTCATCTATCGAATTTAGTGTATATCTTTTCTACTGAAGGTTGCAGCCCTCATCATTTTAGAAGTGAGATTTTGGATAGTGAGTCGTCACCCCTAACAGGGTTACTTGTAAAAGACTCCTAACAGGGTCCGACCTTTAACCAGGTCTCTATACTTATTGCATTGTAAAGGAAAAAATCCTAACAGGGTTGCAAGATCTTCTTATAGGGATAATTATACTCAAGTACAATTCTTTGTGGGTGCTAATTCCCACCAGGGTTTTCACCTATTTGGTTTCCCCATAACCAAATTGTTGTGTTCTCTATTGTGTTATCTAAATGTGCATTTGTTTTATGTTAATTGATATCTAAGTAAAGAAAAGAAATAAAGTTGCTGATAACTGATTCACCCCCCCTCCAGGTCTCAATCACATATCGTGAACACTTGTTCTAAGGTGCCCTGTGGGGTTAGTATCCTGAATTGTGCTTGCGCAGACAAAGAGGATACTCTTAAATGAAGACCCTTACTAAACCCCTTTTTAGATAGTGGCCAAAATCATTTTCTACTTTTTGAAACAGGCATTATGAGATGCGCATGCCTAAGAAACCTCTCATATACCCCTCTTGTTGAGAAAATAAATTTATTAGGATCATCTTATATTGATAAATTTGAAGCTTGGTAGGCCCGAGAAGTGTGTGTCATGGAGGGGAGCCAGTGCTGCCAAGATTCTAACCATCTGAATTGAATGGGTATTTTATTGTAAGAGGATTCAAACAAGTATTGTCCATTTCTAACCACCTAGGAATAGGGTTTGCTTGATGTGCTTGAATAGTTAAGGGCTTCTTGATGTGTTTTGCGTGAGTGTTTACTAAAACATCAAACAATCAGTAGTAGAAGTGTCTATCATTGTCTCTATTTTACCTTTAGCCTTTTCTCTCACATCAGTGGTATCTTTTGGTTCACCACACTATTGTGAATCTCCACTTTGCTTAGTCTCTTTTCCTTCTTCACCCTTGTCTTCTTATGTATCTAGGACCTTCTCAGGTGTAACCTTTGATGCTTCATGTCCAATATCAATTGCTTGAACTATTGTGGGCATATTACCTCGTATAATTGCTCGGGTGACCTCAGTTTCCTCTTTTTATTTGAGGTTCTTGGTAGCACCAACTATTAATTCATCTTTCTTTGATTTTTCATCTAGCTCAACTTTGGTTATATCATTTATTGTAATATATGCATGTCCAAGATTTGTCAATAGTTCTGGAATTCCATCCATGACATTGTAAATAGTTTCATCTTCAATATTAGTTGTCTCGGTACTCGTTTGATATCCCTCCATATCGATTGTGGATGCAATGTCCTTTTTTTTGTTGGGTGGATTCAACAGATTTTTCTAAATCATAGTAATCTCTTCATCGACTTATTTCAATTTCCTTTGAAGTATATTGAATGCTATGGATTTCTTTGGAAATGGTTTTGCATATTTTTTCATTGTTTCATCAATCTGTTCAACTATGTATTCAACCTTAATTACAGTGAGTGCTTGCTCTCTCATCTATGTACTGAGAGGGGAGGGGTGAATCACTACCCTTAAAAACTTTTCAAACAAATCTTTGTAATCATAAACTATAATAACTGACTGAGTAGTTTTCTTTCACCATACATGAAATGTCATTGCTGAAATGTAAATGCATTTAATCAAAAAAATAAAACATTCATGAAACTCAAATACACATAACACATGTATTTTGGTATCGCAGAAACCCTTGTTAGAAGGTAAAAATTGTGGTGGGGATGGAACCCACAAAGCTTCACTAGTGCAGTAATAAAGTAGCCTGTTAGAGCTTACAAAGATTGATCACTTCTGGTGACCTTACCATGTTAGGAGTAACAATAATATTGATTATATCTACCTCGTGTGAGGATTTTGCAACACAATGTATGTGCGTGCTGTATTAGGAGATTTAGGCAAAGATGGTTAAGTCTACTTTGTTAAGAGATTTTGGGTCTATTACAATTGTTAGAGAGTAATACAACTATGATTTGAACAAATATAATCTAAATATTGTGGATAAAACATCCTTTAATTGCAATAATATTATCACCTTGCTATGATTGGTGATAATACCTTCTGTACTACTTGGTATCCTTGTCTCTGCTCTGAAAACTGGATGCTTCAATGAAAACCTTGTGCTAAAACCCTTGTCTAATCTTCTGATGTCCTTAGTGCGGTGGCTACTTGATCATAATTGATCATTACACTTGCAAAAATAACATCTTACCCTTACATATATCAAACTTCTTGACCTAATTAGGGTTTTACAATATCTTAGAAAACCTAAGATCAACGGTGTACAAAATTTACCTTGATCATCTATACATATGAAACATAAGAAATTAATGATTGTATTCATAATTAATGTCCTCCTTGATCATTGTAAACTATTTTCCAAATCGAAAAAAATTTGTCACCTTGAATGATGTGTCATTACAATCTTTTATGTAACTACTAGTTTAATCGGTAAATACTGTCTCTTTGTGCTCGGTGTATCTCGGTGCCTGGTGTATACTGTTGCTTAGTAAGTCTATTGATCAGTAATCACTACACTTGGTTAACTATGCACTTAATGATCATTTTACTTTACTACCTCTGTGCTCGGTGATCATTACCGACTAGTGTGTCTTTGACTCTGTTACCGACTGGCAATTTTAATACTAATGACAACCTTCAAACTCATATGGAGTAACAAAAGATAGTTATGATCATAGAAGAGAATACAAAGAAGGATATAGAGGATTGAATGGTATGTTATTGTGTTATATAACTTTATTGGATTTGATATAGTAGAGATAGTGAAAACTACAGATCATTATAGGTTGTTACTCTTTAATAATTGTGATAGTAAAACCCCCTTATCGGGTGACCTTAATAGGTTTTTTGTAAATCCTTTAAAAAGGTGAACACTATATAAGTGGGATAAAATCCTATAACTGGGTTACTCCTAATAGGTTATAATAATTTAATAGGTCTTTTAGGTAAATCCCATAATTTGGTATAATTTAATAGTGCTTATGTAACCCTTAACTGGGCAAGCTCTTTACTGTGCGTATTCCAGAAGAGTACAATATTTGTGGGCATAGATCTCACACTGTGGTTTTCTCCCTGATAAGGTTTCCACATGATAATATTGGTGTTAAAGTTTTGTGAATGTTTATCTTATGATTCATGGATGTTTTATGTTTTGGTAACCGATAAGATTGTTATCGGTGAATGAAATTATAATCAGTAAATATGTTAAGTGAAGATTAAAGATTGTGTTTTAAAGTATAAGAGTTGAGATTATTGATTCACCCCCCTCATAGTAAATTTTCCTATACCTATATCCATATCCATACATGGGTTGCACATATACAAACCATTCTTCATGGTTATAAGTGATCTGTATCCATCCACGGAGTGCACATATACAAAAATCTTCATGAATATAGTGGATCTATTTCAATTAATGAGGTTCACATAGATAAAGTCTCTAGCAGGCACAGGTTTTTTGATATAATTGACTAGTATGGCATACAAACTTCTATAGCTTTCAATCCTATCTTTGGTGTGGTTCATAATAAGACATACAATCCTACTAGACAAGGTAAGATTATAAGATTGTGGCTCTCTCTCTCTCTCTCTCTCTCTCTCTCTCTCTCTCTCTCTCTCTTATTATGTTAGTATGTTAAATAATGGAGCTGGTGTCATCATTGGTGGAGCTCTTTTTATTCTTATGTGGTCACTTGTGCTCTTGAAATAACCTTCGAGACATGATATTAGTGGTTGAGACATTTCTGATTGAGGTATTTTTCACTAGTTGAATTGGATTTTTACCAACCCATTTTTTTTTTTTGGTGTCTTTGGTCTTTGGTCTTTTCCTTTTTCTTTTTTCTTTGTTTTCATCCCTTTGTGCATGGGTTTGACGTTAGGATCCTTAGTTTGGGGGCTTATGTACTTATACTTGGTGATCTCTCTCTCTCTCTCCCCTATTTACATGAGCTAGTCTCATACTCCTGCTAAAGTGGGGGATAAATGTATAGTCCTAAAAAGTAAGCACTTTCCTTTTGGGAGTATTTTAGCTCTCTTTAGTGTGTTCCTTATGTTAGGAACTCATATTTCATAAATAAATAAAATTAAGGTCCTACCCTCTCCTTCGATATAATTATTTTCTCTCTTGGGCACAATTTCAAGATTTGGATGCATTTATGATTATTTTTCTCACTTATCTTTCCATTTTTCCCCGAACCACTTAACACCTCTTTAATACCACAGCTTTACCTTGAAATTCACACCTTCTAGGTATAGGTCCAACCAATTTCTACCTATACATTAAGAGTTGAATCTTGGTGGGTTTCAAGCCTCATGCAAGGTGTTTTCATTTTTGCACCTTGTATAGTCGGCCTTTGTGAATTTGGACACCAAAATTACTATAAAAGGAGACTTCTCTCCCTCATTTTGAGACCGACTATGATTATTATGATATAGGAGATCTTCTACTCTAAAGAAATCAAGTAATCTATTGTGCATTCAAGGAATTCAAAGAAAGCCATATTTCATTGAAGGAATTCATCCATCTTCATGCATTTCTTTCCATTAATCTAGCTTCTTTCTCCATAGGAAGAAAGTGAGTTGGACATCAAGGGAGGATATCTACATTCATCCATTCAAGTTTTCCTCTTCATCTTATTCCATCCAATAATGAGGTAAATTATAAGCATCTACTACATGAAGTTTTCTCTTACTTGATTTCCTTTTAGTTTTTGTGTTGAGTCAAGGCTACTGCATTAATATATTTGATTTCATAGTAAGTACAATTGCATCTGCATGGTATGATACATTTGAATTGTTATATTTAATCTCTTATACATGATAGCATTTCCTTTATTTCAATTCAAGTTTAATTTCTAAATAGGTGCTTGACCAAGGCAAGCCGCTCCCCCCAATAATTTCCCCTTCTCTGTTGTATGCAGGAATAGGTTCAAAATGCATATTTAGCTGTAAATATAGGAACCCAATTGGAAGAACTCTCTAGATGCACTTTTTTTTTCAAATTCTGATAGTGTTAGGTATAGGTCAAACCTTTGACCTATACCCTAGTATTCTGAGTGTAGATTCTTGTTACAAATCTAGAAGGACAATTAGAAGACTTTTCTGGGTCAACTTTCTATTTATGATTTTGGTCATATCAGGTATCAACGTAGTCTAGGATGGAGGATCCAAGAATGAACAGTCCAAACCCTAATTGCATCAAACAACAAAAACATAGCAGAATACAAAAAACCATAGAGATAGAAAACAACATCCAATTTATTACAACATGCCAGGTTGTAAGGTTTTCCCGGTTACGACCAATTACAAAGATATTAATCCAAGATCTAGTATAGATCTTCTACAAGAATCAGACCATTCACCTTCTGCCCAAACATACAACTTAGATCCAATACTTAGACCCTCAAATCTGGTTATATACCTCCCATCCGCTACCACCCAACAATGATGCCCTAAGATAAGAACATAACAGTACTTAAATACAAGAGGAAACCAATAGGTCATCCACAAAACAAATATAAGAGATAAAAATAACCTAGATTTAGGTCTCCACAATCCCCAATGAGAGAGATCTAAATTAAATTCTACACTACACAAATTAAATGCATCAAGTCAGCTTCCTAGATTCACAAGAGCACAAGTTGACAAGCAACACTGTCACGCACGAGAAAGCCAAAAATTTTGAGCACCATAATTTCCAAGCCCCCCAGCCAAAAAATGTCAAGAAATACCAAAGGCCAATCACCAAAAAGTGTCGATCCCCCTAGCCAACACATTCTGAGAAACACTAAAGATCAAGCACCAACATGTGCTAAGCCCTTTAGCGAGAGAGCACCTTAGCCAAAACTGCCACTGAGAAACAACACTCATCTTTGACCAAGTAACACTTCACCAGCTAATATCAAAACACACCAAGTACTCTCCAAAGAAAATATTTTTTTTGTGTGATACAAGATTGCCAAGAATCCTAGGATGCTCCTGCATCAGACACCTAGGTAAAAGAAGATATTCCCATAAAGGAAATCATGAACATCTTAAGGGAATCAGGATATGTATACCATAATTTTATTAACCCATATCTCCTCTTGTCCTTCATTCCATGTTTCCTTCACTCTATCCACTATCCCATTCATAAAATTCATCTGCCCTACACTTTTCTCATCTCTCCTATTTGCAACTGACAACAACTAACAGTAATTGACTCTAACCATCCGTTGCACTATTGACACCATAAAAATTTTGGTGAACCACATCCTCACCATATTCACTAATCAAATCAGTATCATCAACATCTCTTTGTGTCACTAGTTTCATCATCTACTGCACTATCTTCATCGTAAATTCCATATGCCTCTTAATCTCTACAAGTTCCTCAGAGATGTCATTATTTTTTCCATTCAAACTCTCCTTCCTTTCATCCATAGGAATAGGTTCATCAAATCTATGCTCCTCATGTTTGGCACTATCACTCAGACAACATATGATAAATCTACATCCCTTAGTCCCTTCTCCCTGCAAAGGTATCATTTTATGCTTGGATCCACCATGCCTTACCACATAGGTTTTAGCATGACCATCAAACATAACACATCTGTCATATTGACAAGGTCTACCAAGAAATAGATGAAAAGAATCCATAGGTACCACATCACACAATATCTCATCATAATAAGATCCAATATTAAAATTAACAAGGCATTGCTCCACAATCCTAACCTTAGACACGTCTTGTATCCAACTAATCTGATATGGATTAGGATATTTCCTCCTTTCCAACTTCAACTTACTAATCATCTCAACTGAAAAAATTATCAGAACTTCCACTATCAATTAAGACATTAATAGCTTGTCCTTGCAATTACATCTGGTTCTAAACAAACTTCTTCTCTACACTAGTTCATCAATACACGCATCCAACCTCCTAGTTAGAAGAACTTCACCTTCTTCTGCACCATTCACCATATCTTCCTTGTTAGTTAGTTCAATTCTTTTAGGGTATTGAAAATCCCTATGACCCTTCTCAACACACCAAAAATAAGTACCCATGAAATCATTTCTCCATCTTCCTCTCTGTCCACTATTGTAGTTCCTACTGGTTTGCCCACTGCTAGATCCTTCATCAGCCTATTTAGGATTCTCTACCATATTACTCTCAGTAGTTTTTTCACCAGTCTTACCACCTCGGTTTCTGTTACTCTATCTTCCCTCATACCTCTTGTTCAACTTTTCCTCAATCTTTAAGACCATCTGATAAGAATATCCTATTGTTTCCATCTGAACAATAAGTAACTCTTCTTATATATTAGGTCTCAAGCCATAGATATACCTAACAACCTTTTCTTTATCAGCTTCTGAATGACTAGTCCTAATCAGGATTCTGTAAAACTCCTCGATATAATCTTCCACCGATTTTGTCACCTACCTCAAAACTTTCATTTTCTTAAACATTGAATTACCTCACAATAGGTGTGGAATAATCCCATTATGAGGTGCATTAAACTTGTCAACCCATGGATGTATACTTGAAATGTTCGGCATGATATGTGCACTAGGTTCCTTAAGGAGTCATTCTGCTTATGCTAGAGGAAGGTAAAAATGCATAAAAGAAACCTACACTAGTGCTATAGGAAAAAAATACATTTATCTCTATACTGAAATGAATGCAAGAAATTTCAAACTCTACTTAAACCTATACTTTCAACCTAGAACATCCATTATAACTATTCTTGCAGATGCTGTAGGAACATTCACAAGGTACAATGCTGCAGGAAGAAATTGTAACTTCTATCAGAAATACTGGAAATACTAAAAATGCTGGAAGGAAATCTATTCTACTCTAACCTATTCCACCTCCCAAGTGGACCCCCTTGGTTGGTTTCTACTAATCTATTAACATAGAATGTAAACCAAGAATTACTTCATTGTATTTCAAAAACTCATTACATAAAAACAATACATGAAACTTAAAATAGCTTACTGTAAGATATAACAGTTTCTTCAAAAAAATTATTTCTCTAACTTTCCTCTCTAACTTCAAACTATCAGTCCAATCCCTATAAATACAAGATCAAACACTTATTAAAAAATAGAAAAGAAACTATCTTGCTAAAAACATGCCGGAGAAGAAGATTGAAATGCAACAGCCCGCGGTGTGGGTAATAAAGCTTGGGCGACCAGTTCAACATAATAAAGTGCAAAGGGAATATAGGAACACTACATCCCCACATCCTGGAATAATGGCTCCTCCATTGTAGCAGCCATGTTTCCTAGTGTTGTGATGATCAGTCTACCATAGCTAGTCCTCAAAAGTCTTCCTTGAATGCTGTCGACCACTCTCCAACCGCTTCCTCTCCTGTCAAGTTAGTTGTGATGTGGAAATATTCATGCAACAAGCTTAATCAAATTAAATCTAGATATTAGAACATATATTCTGATGGTTATATAAAATACTACACTATATGTATAATATTAGAAAAATATGTCACAAATATCTACCCATGGTTTATCAGTTCTATCTGGACTTTATCACAAGTTTTAACTGGCTAGGTTCACAAATGTTTTGTCAGAAACTAGAACAAAGTATTTAAAATTATACAAAATAAAGGCAATAATTTGGCTTTATCATCTGACTGTTGGTTAATCAAATGCTTTTCCTCAAGCATTGTATCTTCTGGAAATTGACCTAAAGTCACCAAATTCAGTTCTTCCTCGCCTCTGGCTCTTGAAGTAGTAGAATCCTCTTGTTCTTTCCCAAAATTCCCTTCTATGATCCTCCTGTAGCCTGTCAAGCCTGGCAGTGTTGATGTCATACAAGGGCCAAAGGAGCATGGATGGCTGCATTATGAGTGGACACCAAAGCTCCTGCCTGATTTTCCTACCCAGCTCCATGTATTTCGGTGCTTAGTGTATGGCTGCTTCAAGGTTAATGGGGCTATGTGGTTGTGACCTTTTGAATGCCTCTGATAATCTGCCCCATCTACTTCTGGCATTGGTTAAGGGTCTTTGGAAGACAAAATAAGACATGTTGTCATATTCTACATACACATCTGTTCTGAGCTTGAAAATTTTATCTCTTATTTGCTTTTTAATATTCTCATATGTCAGTTTGAACCAATCCCTCAGGAATACTTCTGGTTGACTGCTTTCTTCTCTTAATGGCAGGGGTTCCATTTTCTCAAGTTCTCTGTAATTCTCCAATTGTCTATCATAGTTAGCCTTGTTGTGCATCCAAGACATTAGGGCCCTTAGGTGTATATCCCCTATGTAAAGTAGGGGGTTCAATTCAGTCTCTGTAGGGATGATGAAATTTTGCACATACAACTCACAGAGTAAGTTTTGTTGCCAAGATGGAAGGGTCTGGTATAAACTATAGAATTCCTGGGCTGATTTGAACTCTACGTTTACATCTTTGAGGGTCATCATCAACTGGAATAGGAGGAATTTTTCTTTTAGATAGATGGTATAGACCCTAGATGGTGGTCTAAAAGCAATTATCTGGTCAGTTAGCTTAAGGGCATGTTCCATTCTTTGTTTCTGTCTTGCCACCTGATCTTTTAATTCTGTAATTTCCTCTCCTTGTTCTACTATTACTTTCTACAATTTATTTTTCTCTTCTCCCCATAGAGTGGTTTTCAGCACATGCTTATTATAAAACTGGAAGTGAAGCATTTTTAGATTAATTAGACCATTGTTTTCATCCTGGTTATTCTTCCTCCTTTGTTCCCTCCATAAATTCTCTAAGAAATTTATTAACCAAGTTCACTTATAGGAAACTGGGGCATTTCTTGTGCAAGCTAGCTGGTGAGTTATATGGGTTTCTTTTTCATGGGTTGGAACATCCTGATGACTAACTCCTGGGTCATTTTGACATACATTTGGCTCAGCTTCACACTCCTCATCCAGATTTTGAGGAATGTCTGGAATCTCAGACTGGCTGGGAGAATCATTCGAAACAATATGAATAGGAGTTTCCTCCTCAAATTGTTTGGGGGAAGTGGACTGGCTTTTGGTGGGTACTTTAGGAATCTTCCCTCTCATCCTAGAGCTCCTTCTTACAGGGATTTCCTCAACCTCTATAGCCTTTTTCTTACTAACCCTTTTTGTTTTCTCTGCTGCAGGACTAGTGGCTGCAAGAGTAGTGGCTGTAGGAACTGACTTCATTTTCTTCCCTCTTGAGACTTGAGGATTTCATGGCTCAGCTACAGGAACCAAAGTTTCTCCCACTAACTTCTATTTTCCTTTTGTTCAGGTGAAAGTAGGTATATTTCTCATGTAAGCGGGTAAAGGCACATTTTCTTGTAAATTTTTGGTTTCTGCCCCTTGGGTACTTTGCTCAGCAACTGGGTCAGGGGGAACTGCATTATCTTGGCTAATTTGCACATTAGGGGAAATTTGAGGCTACAGGGTTTTATGATGGAAAAAATATTCCCATGCCATAGGAGAGACGTCCCTAAGAGATCTTTCTATGAGTAATTTAATTAGGGCATGGTGAGTAACATAATTATCATTTCCTTTCTGGGTTTCTTCGCCACTAATGCACAACATATTAAACAAGAAATTGGGGGCATTCATTAGGATATTATGTCATACATAACTAAGTAGCTTAAATTGATGTTCATGTAAATTAGAAAATCTTCCTTCACAGGTGAAATACCTGATAATGTGCGTGGCCAACTCATGATATGGTGGAGGAATGGACATTCTTTTGCACCCCTGTTTAGTGATTTCTAGTGGAGGGTCACCTGGTAGGGTAAACTAGGCCCTATCTAACCTGACATCATGCGCATTGGGGTAGTGTTCCCCTGCTACTGGCAAACTGTATACTTCCGCTATTCACTCGTTGAGGGTTTCCTGGCTCAGCTGTAGGAACCGAAGTTTCTCCCACTAACTTTTGTTTTCCTTTTGTTTGGGTGGAAGTAGGTATATTGCAAATGTGAGTGGGTAAAGGCACATTTTCTTGTAAATTTTTGGTTTCTGCCCCTTGGGTACTTTGCTCAGCAACTGGGTCAAGGGGAACTGCATTATCTTGGCTAATTTTCACATTAGGGGCAATTTGAGGCTACAGGGTTTTATGATGGACAAACTCTGCCCATGCCATAGGGGAGATGTCCCTAAGAGATCTTTCTATGAGTAATTTAATTAGGGCATGGTGAGTAATAGAATTTTCATTTCCTTTCTGGGTTTCTTCGGCACTAATGCACAACATATTAAACAAGAAATTAGGGGCATTCATTGGGATATTATGTCATACATAACTAAGCAGCTTAAAATGATGCACATGTAAATTAGAAAATCTTCCTTCACAGGTGAAATACCTAATAATGTGCATGGTCAACTCATGATATGGTGGAGGAATGGACATTCTTTTGCACCCCTGTTTAGTTATTTCCAGCGGAGGGTCACCTGGTAGGGTAAACTTGGCCCTAGCTGACCTGACATCGTGCGCATTGGGGTAGTGTTCCCCTACTACTGGAAAACTGGTTACTTCTGCTATTTTCTCCTCTGTTGCAATGACTGTCAACCCCCATACCATTTCTTGGCCTTCATCAAATGTGTTTGCAAATTCTGTTGCTGCTTCCTCATCAAACTCTGTTAATTTTAAGAAATATCCCAGCCATCCACAGACATTAAATCTTCTTACTGCCTCAACATCAGAGAGTAAAATAATATGAACCACTGGTTCATGCCGCTGCAATTGGCCCCCCATTTGTGCTTACCAAATTCAACCTCTGCTCTGTTCTCAACAATTACCTTCTTCTCTTTTGAATTTTAGACTACTTCTTGTAAAACCATAGACCCTTTTTCACATTCTTCTAGTATTCTTGGTATGAATAATAATAATGTATTTTAACATAATGAATCATAGATATTCATGTGAGAGTTATGTAATGGTTTTAATACTGGGTCACATTTAGTCTGACAATTAGGGGTTTATTTGGAATAAAGGTATGACATTTGACACTTGTGTGATGCGGCAGCTAGATTTTAATTAAGATAATGCCAAAGTACATACTTGAGGATCTTAACGAGTAAATAGAAATGACATTTTAGGAATTGGCACACTTCCCTGCCCCCTATGAAATATTGACAAGTTTCCTCACTTGTAAGACTTGACAGAAGGTACAGAACTAGATTAAGGTGGCAACAATACATTATTGCAGTATTCGATATAACCAAGGAAATCTATGTGCTAAAAATGGAAATAAATTTGAAAAGCTCGTACCTATTAATTGATCATTGCACATGCTAGGAAAGGTTGGTGAGAGTGGAATGACAATGTCAGTGGTCGACATGCATCAGCGCATGATCTCTTTATTGAAAGCATAGAAAAATGATGACGTGGGAGGTGGGTGGATGGAAGATTAAGGAATGAAATGGGTTGAAAAAGAAGAATGTAGAAAGTGAATGGAGAATTTGAACTTTATGTAAACATAAAGTTTTTATTATGGTCATGCTTCAAAGGAATTCTTATTGAAGAGCTGTAGGAAAGAGGTTGGTACCCTCTACTATAGGAAGTGTTACCTTTTGATCCTTTAAAACTGGCTGGTTGAATTGCTGTAGGAAGCCTTCTTTCATCTGTGGCTGGTGATACAACTTTAGCCTATGTCCATTGACTAATAGCTTGAAGTGTATAGGGTCAATTATGGTCAACTGGACTACTCCATTTGTAAATACATGGCTTATTCATATGGATCCAACCATCATGTCTGTAGCTTTCCTGGTATCTCTTAGAATCTGGAATCATATAACAATGCCAAATCTCCAACTTGGAACTGCTTACTTTTAATATGGGATTCATGCCACTGTTTCCTTTGCTTTTGGACAATTTTTGTGCACTGCAGGGTAGACTTGCACATTTCATCCAAAGACTTGAGATGCAGCAAGTTCTCTCTCTGTGCTGCAGGAAGATCAATATTTAACTCCAGCACTATTCTTAATGTCTTATGTTCAAATTCAATCAGTAGCATTGCTACTTTACCATATAATAGTTTGAATAGAGTGAACCCTGTGGTGGTCTTCCATGTTGTTCTATATGCCTAGACGACTTCTGATAGTCTACTACTCCAATCTTGGCGATGCAAATGAAATGTCTTTGTTAAGATTGCTTCTATTTCCTGATTTGTAACTTCTGCTTGTCCATTGGCTTGAGGGTGATAGGGGCTTGACTTCCGATGTCTAATATTATATTCCTTCATGAGCTCTATGATCATATTGGAAGTGAATTGAGTACCTTGATCAGTAACAAGTTCTCTTAGCATGCCATATCTAGTAAAAAAAATTTCATATAGAAATTCAGCAACTTTATGATCTCTGGCATGCTTCATTGCTCTTACTTCGACCCATTTGGTCAGGTAATCTGTGCACACTAGAATGTATGACTTCCCATTGGATGGAGGGTCTATTGGACCAATAAAGTCCATGCCCCATTTATCAAATGGTGTTACCACCACCTGTGGGTTTAAGGGCATTTCATCTGATCTTGTTGGTCGGCCCATTCTTTGACATTTGTCACACTTCCTTGTATAACTAGCTGCATCTTTGTGAAGTGTAGGCCAGTAGTAGCCAGTTGTTAAAATATTTTGTGCTATTCTTTTGGCTACAAAGTGTCCTTCACATGGTTCATTATGACATGCATGTAGAATGTCATACATCTCATCTTCTCTCACACATCTCCTCACGACTTGCTCAGGTCTAGTGTAAAATAATGTGCTATCAATCCAACAGAAATAGATGCTTTTCTCTACAAGAAGCTTCTTATCCTTATAAGAGAAATATGTGGGCATTTTGTTAGCTATTAGGTAATTAGCTATATCAGCATACCATGGATTTTGGACAGCAATATGAAATAAATGTTCATCTGGAAATGCATCATCTATCAAAGTAGTATCTTCTTCAGCATGATGAATTCTAGATAGATTATCAGCTACCACATTTGCTTTCCCTGGCTTGTCAATGATTGTTATATCAAATTCCTACAAAAGAAGAAGCCATCTTGCTAACCTGCCTGTGATGGCAGGTTTATTCATGAGATACTTAATTGTTGCATGGTCAGTATGAACAAAGATAGGATAACCAGTTACATAATGGAAGAATTTGTTAAGAGCATAAACTACTGCTAGCAATTCTTTCTCAGTCACTATATAGTTTAAATCTGGTCCATGTAGACTCTTACTGATATAATAGATTGCATTTTCAAGGTTTTTAGACTTTTTCCCTAAGATAGCACCTACGACATAGTCTAAAGCATTTGTATGTATGTGAAATGGCAAAGTCCAGTCAAGACCCCTAAGTATTGGTGCAGTTGTCAAAAGTGACTTGAGCCGTAGGAAGGATTCATCACATTCTTTTGTCCAAGCAAATTCAACTTCTTTGGTAAGTAAGTTGTACAGAGGACTAGCTATTTGACTAAAGTTCTGGATAAACCTCCTATAATAGCCAGCGTGACCTAGGAAAGATCTGACATCTTTTTTCTTGGTAGGAATAGGGAGTGTGAGAATTACCTCTATCTTCGTTCGGTCTACCTGGATTCCAACTTCAAAGATAAAATGCCCCAACACCACTCCTTCCTACATCATCATAAAGCACTTTTCACTCTTGATAGACAGGTTATGTTCCTCGCATCTGATTAGTAATTTCTCCAAGTTCTTTAGAGCTTCCTCAAATGTGACACTGAATGTAGTGAAGTCATCCATTTAGATTTCCATGCAATCATGGGATATATCAACAAAGATGCTAATCATAGCTCAAGGTAGCAGGTGCATTGCATAATCCAAATGGTAATACTAAATAGGCATATGTGCCCCAAGGGCATGTGAACATGGTCTTTTCCTGATCTTTGGGGGCAATGCTTATCTGATTGTAACCACTATATCCATCCAGAAAGGAAAAGTATTTCTTTCCAGCCAAATTATCTAAGACCTGGTCAATAAAAGGTAAAGGAAAGTGGTCCTTCTTTGTGGCATTATTTAATTCCCTATAATCCACACATATCCACCACTTACCTCCTTTCTTAGGTACAATGACCAATGGTGATACCCACTTGCTATCATAGATTGGATAGATGAAACCAGCATCCAACAACTTCTGCAACTCAGTTTTAACTATTTCTCTCAGTGCGGGATTTATTCTCCTCTATGGTTGACGAAGTGGAAAGCTTCTATCACTGATGTAGATTCTGTGGGTGGAGAGTTTAGGGTTTAGTCCCTCCATATCCCCATAATCCCATGCAAAGGATTTTTCATGCTGACTGAGGAGCTTGGTTAACTATGCCAACTATGATTGGGACAACTTGTTGTTTACATGGAGGTTATGACCAAGGGAAAGTTCCACTATTGTTGTGAGCTCTACCATTGATACTTCAGGCACTGGACTTGTAGCTATTTCATTTGGCAGTAATTGATCAATTATTTCAGGGGCTGCTGGAAACAAATAGTCCTCATAGGTACATAGCTATAAAATAGAACTTTATGAAACATAAAAGATTGCCTATGCAACATCATGAGCTGGGCTATTGAATTCAGCTCTTCCTCCTCATCCCCTAAGTCTGGCCAAATAGGTTCTCCCAAGTCTGGCTGGGGTTGGGTAGGAGGATATAGGGCTAGGTTCCTTATGGATTGACCATTTGAAATTGTCATACTGCTTGATCTGCAATTAATTTTGGCATTAGTGGTGGCTAACCAGGGTCTTCTCAAGATTACAGGATAGCCAGCAAAGTTTACTTTAGGTGATAGGATAAGAAAATCAGCAGGATATTCCCATGAATCTAAGGTAACTATCACATCTTCTATGAAACCCTCTAGAGTAAAATTTGAACTATCAGCAAGTTGTAACACTATGGTTGTTGTTCTTAAGCCTTCTATGCTTAGCCTATGCATTGTATTTTTAGTCATCACATTTATTGTTGCTCCCAAATCAATTAGAGCATTTTTCACAGTCTATCCATTTATTATCAGGTCGACTACTGGGCTGCCAAGATCTGAATACTTTGGTATTACCACCTTTCCTAACATGATATGTGCTAATTGCCCTATAAAATGTATTGTTTGATGGTATTTCTTCTTTCATCCTGGCTTCTTAAGGCATTCTTCCTTAATAGCCTTTCCATAAAGATGTATATCTTTGGTAGCTTGGAACAAAGGGATTTGAATGTTCATATTTTTTAGCTGCTCAATAATATCAAATGTTTCTTCCTCTTGAGGTATAGGTTTTTCTTTGTTTAACCTATGTGGAAAGGGTGGATTTATTGAAGTGTGGACAATAGTTCTGTTGGGTATATCAGTCGGCTGGCTGGTATTTGGCAGTGTGGCTTCTGGAAGTAGTGCTACAGGAGTTTCTACAACTTCCATGATAATAGGATATTCAGGTGTAGGTAGGGTGGTACTGAACCTCAAATGGATATCAGCTATTTCTAATGAATAAGTAGGGCAATGCTGAGTGTCATTAGTGTACGTTTGCTGCTGCTGCTATTTGTTGTTTGGATTTGGCTGTGGTTGAGCATGCAATTGGGTTGGCTTTGGATTAGCATTAGTTGCTGCAGGAGGTGGCATTATTGTAGGTGGTTGCACTGGAGGTGGTAATTGTGGACAGCCAAAATTTTGGTTAGGCCACTATGGAGGCCTCCTCCATTGATTAGTTTGATGCCAATTTCCTTGCGGTGGTTGCAATTGATTCAACTGATTAGGCCACTGGTTATTTTGTGGGTTTTTCCATTGATTCTGTTGATTAGGCCACTGATTATTTTGTAGGTTTTGCCACTGGTAATTTTGCTAGTTAGGCCATTGGTTATTATACTGGTTTGGCCACTGATTATTTTGTTGGTTAGGTCATTGGTTATTCTCCTGGTTTGGCCACTGAGATTGAGAGTACTGAGAAGTGTTCTGATAATTTTGGTTTTGCCATTGATTATTGTTGGAATTTAAAAATTGTAGAGGATCTTATGGCATACCTTGTCATGAAGCCCATGGTCGACATTGAGCAACGAAGAAAAATTGATCATTTTCTCCTTCTATCTTCATGTAGTCAGTTGGAAAATGTTGATTTTCCAGGTTTACTACCAGCTTAAATCCGCAATCTTTCTTTTGTTTGCGGCAGTGTGGACAGTACTCAGCCAACTGTGATTCAGCTTCTGCATGCTTCTTCTTGGCAGTCATTATGTCAAGATGTGTAGCTACATCATTTATAATATCTTGCTTGAAATCCATGAGCAAATTAGATATCTCCAGCTTTGAAATGCCTAAACCAATCCCTTTTGTGACTGTGGGCCGGTATCCTCTGCCTTTCTTCACAGTTGACCTTGAGTAGTTGAGATAGATTTTCTTGAGGTCATCCCAAGAGGATTGGGATATGTCTCCACCAGCCATCAAGTCTAATGCTTCTAGATAGTTGTCATTTACCCCTCTCAAGAAGACTAGTTTCTATGAATCCTTTGCCAGTACATGCTGGGGATTCTTCTGCATTGTGTACAAAAAATGTGAAACATAGTCATCCAATGTTTCATCCTCCTTTTGAGACATCCTAAAGATATCATCTCCTTTTGGGTCACTGCCTTTGCAATAATCTTTATATTTCTATAGAAACAATGTCTGCATCTCATCCCAGGTACCTGCTGCATTGACTCCTAAGCCCATGAACCATCGTAAGGTTGACTCTTTCAGTGTTGCAGGAAACAACTTAAGCTTATGGGCATCGGTATTATAGTCAAAGCTTTGACAAAGTATGTAAAAATCAAATAAGAAAGTGTCAGGATCCTCCATTATAAGACCATAAAACTTTGAAAGAGAAGCTGTGGGTATATTTTAGAGATTAGCATTATTTATAAGGCTTGGGAGAGGAAATGGGAAAGTAGGCTGTGCCATCACTGGAGTATTTCATTATGGGGTTACTACTGGAAAGGAGCATTAGATATGGGATTGTTAACAATAGGTGGATTTGGGCCAGAATTATCTAGAAAGTTGGCCAAGATTTCTGTAAAAGGTCGGAGGCCACTTATATCAAGTGGTTCTGCTCTGGAGGAAGATGCTACAGGAAAGTCGGGACTTGCGTCTTCAAAGGGTAACTCAAATTCTTCAACTTCCTCATTCAAATTAGCAGACTCTACTAGGAGAAATCTTCCATATTCATCTCGTCACCTTTCTCTTCGATGCATGCAATTGAATTCTTCACGCTTGTGAAGCAATTTTTAGGGATACAAATCTAAAAACTAACTAGGAATAGAAAAATGACTCAAAAATGTTCCTAGATTGACACCATCCCTGGCAGTGGCACAAAAAATGAACCACCTCACAATAGGTATGGAATAATCCCAGTATGAGGTGCATTTAACTTGTCAACCCAGGGATGTATACTTGAAATGGTCAGCATGATATGTGCACTAGGTTTCTTAAGGAGTCATCCTTCTTATGCTGCAGGAAGGTAAAAATGCATAAAAGAAACCTACACTAGTGCTATAGGAAAAGAATACATTTATCTCCTTACTGAAATGAATGCTAGAAATTGCAAACTCTACTTAAACCTATACTTTCAACCTAGAGCATCCATTATAACTATTCTTGTAGATGCTACAGGAACATTCACAAGGTACAATGCTGTAGGAAGAAATTGTAACTTCTATCTGAAATACTGGAAATACTAGAAATGCTGGAAGGAAATCTATTCTAATCTAACCTATTCCACCTCGCAAGTGGGCCCCCTTGGTTGGTTTCTACTAATCTATTAACACATAATGTAAACCAAGAATTACTTCATTGTATTTCAAAAACTCATTACATAAAAATAATACATGAAACTTAAAATAGCTTACTGTAAGATATAACAGTTTCTTCCAAAATCTTCTTTCTCTAACTTTCCTCTCTAACTTCAAACTATCGGTACAATCCCTATAAATACAGGATCGAACACTTATTACAAAATAGAAAAGAAACTATCTTGCTGAAAACATGTCGGAGAAGAAGATGGAAATGTAACAGCCTGCGGTGTGGGTAATAAAGCTTGGGCGACCAATTCAACATAATAAAGTGCAGAGGGAATATAGGAACACTACATCCCCACATCCTGGAATAATGGCTCCTCCATTGTAGCAACCATGTTTCCTAGTGCTATGATGATCACTCTGCCATAGCTAGTCCTCAACAGTCTTCCTTGAATGTTGTCGACCATTCTCCAGCCACTTCCTCTCCTGTCAAGTTAGTTGTGATGCATAAATATTCATGCAACAAGCTTAATCAAATTATATCTAGATATTAGAACATATATTCTGATGGTTATATGAAATACTGTGCTATATGTATAATATTAGCAAAATATGTCACAAATATCTACCCATGGTTTATTAGTTCTATCTGGACTTTATCACAAGTTTTAACTGGCTAGGTTCACAAATATTTTGTCAGAAACTAGAACAGAGTATTTAAAATTATACAAAATAAAGGCAAGAGTTTGGCCTTATCAAACATCTCCAATTTTTAATCCACCGAAATGAATTGATTCTTCAAATTCTCAACCATTTCGTTCCATCTGATGATCTTTTCTTTACCTCTTCAACTTCTTCCAATTTAAATTCTCTCCACCATATGTTTGCATGACCTTTTATCCTTGTCTTTGCAAACCAAACTCTATCATGATCTCCTACTTCATCATACTCAAAGTATTCATCCATCTCATTAATCCAATTGATAAACTCTTATGGCCTAAGGCTTCCATAAAATGTAGAAACTTCAATCTTAGGTCTTTTTCCAAATTTAGTTACAACTCTTAGAAATATATCCTCCTCTTGATCTTTGACATCATCTATAACCTCTTCAAAATGATCTTCATCTTCAGACTCTTTAGCATTATCTCAGTGCTCTCTAGACACATTCTTTGTTTGCAACTCCTCTTGCAAATATTTCACCTGCTTCTGCAAAGCTTGGACATCTTCAAGACTGAACTCCACCTTAGGTTCTTCTTTTGTGATCTCGTGGCTCTTCCTTGGAGGCATCTTCAAGATCTTCGTAAACCCTCTACAACAAATCACCAACTTTCCAACCCTAAAACTTGGTGCAAGCTGCCTCACCTTTGGAAATCTATCCACACACTCAGGAACTTTAAGCTCTAATACCTCCTGACATAGTCCAGGATGGAGGATCCAAGAATGGATAGTCCAAACCCTGATTGTGACCAAAAAAAACAATAGAGAAGAACACAAAAAACCATAGAGAAAGAAAACAACATTCAATTTATTGTAACATGCCGGGCTGTAAGGCCTTCCTGGTTACGACCAATTACAAAGATAAATCCAAGATATAGCATAGATCTTCTACAAGCATCAAGCCATTCACCTTCTTCCCAAATATAAAACTCAAATCCAATACTTAGACCCTCAGATCTGGTCAACTACCTCCCATTTGATACCATCTGATGATGATTTGCTAAGATAAGAACATAACACTACTTAAATATGAGAGGCAACCCACATGTCAGCCAAGAAATAAACATAGGAGATACCAATGACCCAGATTTAGGTCCTCACAATCCCCAATGAGAGATCTAAATTAATTTCCATTGTACACAAATTAAATACATCAAGTTGGCCTCCCAGATTTACAAGAACACAAGTTGGCAGGAAACACTGCCAACCCCCCCGACCAACACATGCTAAGAAACACAAAAGACAAAGCACCAGAAAGTGTCGAGCCCCCTAGCCACTACATACCAAGAAAAACCAAAGACTGAGCACCAGGATGTGTGATCCCTTCAATGATCGAGTGCCTTAGCTATCACTGCGACTAATCAACAACACTCATCATTGACTGAGTAATACTTCACTAGCTGAGATCAAAACATACCAAGTAATCTCCAAAGAAAATACATTTTTTTGTGTGATACAAGATTTCAAATAATCCTAGGATGCTCCTGCATCAGGTATAGGTTGAACCTTAGAGCTATACTAGGGTATAGGTTGAACCACTTTTGACATGTTCCTAGAGCATAACAAAGAGTTGTAAGTTTTAGAGCTACATGACACAGTCTGCTAGATTTGGGTATCAAAATAGTTCGAGACTCTATCAAACAGAAATAAACATTCAAGCACCTTCTTTTTCTTCCATTTTTAGGTACATACATTCTTACTTCTATATCTTGCATCTATTTGGATATGGCAGATCATATATGATATTATACATTGTGGCTACATTATTTTAACCATAACCATAAGATATTTTTTCATTTTATATTGGAATAAATGATGCACTGATGGTACTGATTTGGTATTGTGATGATCATTTATTGTGTTGTCATTGATGTCATGTATTGACCTAGTGTTTTTAGTGTGTTTCCAAGTATGTAAGATGGATGAACACCATGTTACCAGTGGTTTCAGTGGTTGTGATACTTAAGGGAGACTTGGGGATGTCTTTATATGATAAATGTATGATCAAAACTATTGAATGTATGATTTGTGTAAGTTATGATTGGTTAAAGTATGATAGGGAAATTGCGAGAACAATTTGTGACTAGCAATGAATGATTTGATTTGTTTATCAAATCTATGATGAGTTAGGTGGTGTGATCATAGAATGGTATTGTTGATACCATGTTAAGTTCATTTTTATGACCACGACTGATTTGGATGATTGATAATCATGTTTTATGGTTACAATAGTTGTTTCGGTGAAAGGTGACAGTGATCTTGTGCTACTGCTGGTAGATCTTCTATTGTAGATTAATGATCCAGTTGTGATGAATCATTTTTATTTTGGTTTTCTTGCTGATGTGTCTTAATAAATTTATGGTGATGTGTTGGTAGTACATTGACTTGAGGTAGATGTTTTATCAAGATGAAAGTTGATTTTGTGAAAATGCGTTTGATTGTTCTTGATAAAATAAGTTTTAAGGGTCTATCTTATGGCTGACCTATTTGGTTGAGATATTTTTTATTGGGATGTGTATTTTTGTGCGATCTCTTTGAGTGAGAAGATTGAAAAAGTGATTTCAAATGTGTTAGGTGAAATTTAGGTCAATGGAAGGCTCAAGAAGTGATATTTAGATCATGAAATTGAAGATTTGTGTGTGTAGATTGTGAATGTGAAGGTGCAATCAATCTATATTATACCAAAGTCATTTGAGAAGAGAAATATGTATGTGTTATAGAGGTCTTATCAAGCAAAGGAGTTTCTATTTCCAGATCAAGTGACCCTAATAGGTTTCCTATTGTAAATCCCTTAATCGGGTAGAACCTAATAGGTATTATTTGTAAATATCTTAATAGAGTGGATTATTAACTTGAGTTCTAAATCTCCTAATAGAGTTACTCCTAGAAGGGTAAAGCTCCTAATAGGGCTAGAGGTAAATCCTATAATAGGGTGGCACCTAATAGTGTCTTTGTAAACTCCTAACAAGGTTAAGCTCCTAAAAGGGAATACTTAAGAAGAGTACATTATTTGTGGGCCTTCATTACCAACATGTTTTTCACCCATTTTGGTTTCCACATGAAACTATATGTGTTATGTGTTGCATATAGTGAGGTGGTTGTGTTTATTTGATTAAGTTTCATTTTCTTATCAATAGGTAAACTTGTGGTTGTTGGTTTTGAGTTGAAGAGGTGGAAATTTGCAAATATATTAGATTACTGATTCACCCTACCCCTCTTAGTTATCTTGGACCCTTTAGGAGTAAATTTGGTATCAGAGCCTTGGTCTTTTTTCTTTTAACAGCTTGAGGTCAAGATCCAAGAATGATGATGAAGGAAGGTCCTAAATTGACAAGGGAGAACTACTCAGTGTGGAGTGATAGAATGAAGATTTATCTAAAAGGTATGGGCAGCCACTATTGGTATCTTTTTAATAATTATGTCACACCAATTGAGACTCTCAATGCAGATCAACTAAAGGAGCAACAAGAGAACACTACAACTATGGAAGCCATTGCAAGTACTTTATGTGATGCACAGTTTGTTGATATGCAAGATTTTTAAATCGCCGATGATGTGTAGGATAAATTAAAGTTAGTATATGGTGGTAGAAAACATGTGTATAATGCTAAGGTTGATAGTTTTAAAGGAAAATTTGATGACACAAGGATGATTGAAGGTGAAAACATTGAGAAGTATGGTCAAAGAATTAAAGAAGTGCTTGCTTCTATCAAAAGTGTTGGTGGAACTATTGAAGATTAAAATGTGGTAAGTAAAGTATTGATAACCTTGTTACCTCTTTATGCAATTAGGGTTCAACTATTCATGAATTATGATCTTTAGGAACTAGTATTGTCACTCTTGATGCATTGATTGGAAAGTTGACTACTTTTAAACTTAGAAATTATGGTAATTGTGTTCCAAGGGTGGAAGCTACATTTAGGGAATCTATGTCTCTTTCACGTACAAGGAAAGGAAAGGAAGTTAGTCATGAACCTTCTTCTATGTCAAGTTACTCTAATGATTATGATTCTATCTTATTTGAAAAAAATAAAAAAGAAGAGTTAGAAGCATTTTTTGCTAGGAGGTTACCTAGAGGAACTGGTAAGTACAAGGGTAAGATACCTCTTAAATTATTCTCATGTAACAAGATTGGACACATTTTTTACAAGTGTCCTGATGGTGATAAGAAGGAAAATCCAAAGATATTCAAGGATAAGAGCAAGAAGAATTTATTTATTGCAGTTGATGAGGGTGTTACCAATGAGGAATCTAGGGATAATGAAGAAGAAGAATTTATATTTGTTGTTGTTAAAGAGGATTCCCCTGTAGATGGAGAAAAAGCCTTGATTTCTATCATGAATCATCATTATGAGTGGGTAAGAGATAGTAGATGTACACATCATATGACTGATGACAAGAGTAAGCTAACAAAGTTGGAAGAATATGATGGTGGAGCAGTAAGGTTTGGTAACAATTATCCTTGCTTAGTAAAAGGAATAGGATCTATTGCACTAAATAGAAAAAAAAAATGTGATGATGTTTACAGGGTAGAAGGCCTAGTGTATAATTTTTTGAGTATAATAAAGTTGAATAATATAGGTTATCTTTTAGATTTCAGAGGAGGTGTATGTAGGAGACTTGGAAGATCTAGTGATTTGATTGCTACCAATATGCAGACTAAAGGTTGTAGACGTCTAAAATCGTCCTTATATTAATTTAATTAATATTCCCATAACATTATAGTTAATTTTAATTAATTATATTTGTTATATTCTTTTATCTATTTAATTAAATTTATTTAATTAAATATGATTCATGCTCCTAAGTATTTGAATTTAATTTAAATACTATCCCTTTTAATGTATTAAATCTTATTTAATACATTACCCTCCATAAATCCTCTTTTAAATAAATTTTAAATTTATTTATTTCCCCAC
>MU227574.1:1585155-1603565 GCA_018584345.1 Thuja plicata | reverse complement strand
TCTTGCATATCAATCTAGATTAATCTTGCATCCATATCATCATTTGTGATGGCTTTGAGACAAGTTCCTCATACTTGTTCTTGAAGCTTTTCACTCTCTTAGTTGCATTTTTAGATCAAATAGTGGGTTCAAGTTATTGTGTTGGGAGAACACACCCAAAATAATCTCTAAGAGAAAATCAACAAGGCATTGGGTGCCCTTGTTCAGCTCATCGAAGGTTGTGGTGAAAGTCTTTGTTTTGGGGATTTCATTTTAAATATGCTAACTCTTTGAATCTTGTTTCTAATGGCTAATCTTGATGTTTGCATGTTTTAGTGTTGTCCCTTGCAGATATACTTTTATCACATACAAAGGTAACTTATTCCGTCTAAATACTATTGTAAAGATTTTTCTAATTGAAAAATTTGATGATAGTTGGATATGGAATAGGATATTTTATCATGTTAACTTTTATAGTTTGTTCAAAGTAAGTAAGATGAATATTGTTATAGGTTTTCCACATCTAGTGAAACTATGCAATGTCACGTGCAAGGAATGTTAGTTGGGAAAGCTAACTAGTTCTATTTTTATCAGTAATTTGTTTTTATTTGGAGGTATTTTGGATTTAATATATACTAATTTGTGTGGTCCTATGAGAACAAGGAGCTACTATGGAGATAAGTACTATATGATCTTTATTGACGATTATTCTAGGATGATGTGAGTTACTTTTCTAGAAGACAAATCAGATTCTATGTATATATTTAAGGTGTTCAAAGCACGAGTTGAAAAGGAAACATATAAGAGTATGAAGTGCTTGAAATTTGACAGAGGTGGTGAGTTCACATCTTTGGAATTCACTGAGTTTTATGATGAACATTGAATTAATAGGCTAATTTCAGCACCTAGAAGTCCTAAAAAAAATGAAAATACAAATAGAAGGAAAAAATCTATTATTATTTGTTGCAAGAACAATGATGATTCAAAAATATGTTCCTCATATGTTTTGGAGAGAATTTTGTTAGTAATAACTGAGAGGTGGGGAGGGGGGGGGGGGGGGGAANGGGGGGGGGGGGTGAATCAGTGGCCTCAAAAATATTCCAATAATTAACCCTTAAAACATAGTACCACAATATTCTACCTCTAGTTATCTTCAGTCCTATAAGATGAATGCCTCCAAATACTTTTATCAAATTACTACAACTTGGAATGCTTTGTAAAACCTTCTATTGTATGCTTACCAAATAACAGTCTGTTAATTTACTGAAAGACAATAAATTATCTAGAGTATACCGATCAATCCAGTTAAGTTATGTGTAATGCAAAACACTAAAGTAATGACTCATTAACACATTGACACATGGATTTTTAACATGGAAACCTTGTTAAGGGAAAAAACACTTGCGACCGGTAACCCAAATTTTCACTCTGGTGAAGAGACAACCCTGTTAAAGGTTACAAACAAACTGTTAGGTGTGACCTTGTTAGAGGGTTTAAAAGTTTAGTCTTTCACTTGATATCAAGCATCTCTATGCTACCATCTTTTATCAAACACTCACTTGGCCTATCAATTGGTATCTGGCATCTCATGCTATCTTCATGATAAAAATTTTTGATACTCCTTGGGATGTATCTCAATATAGAAAGGATCTTTAAATCCAGCTCGGTTAAGAGACTTTTTGAATCAATGGTTAAACTAAAACAATATGATCTGTTCACATATACAACTTATACTTGTAGATTTTTAGATCTATTGTAATCTCATAAAACTATTCTGATCAATATAACTCTATTTATACCTTTGCTCCACTTTGATTCTTCTCGGTGATGTTGTGCTCTATTTCTTGGTGTCCACAAAAAACTTTAGCTCTTTCCTCAGCTTGTTGATCAGGACTGTATGAAGTTTCTCTTCATCAGTTTCTCTTTAGCATCCTCTTTTTCATTCATTCACCCCACACCAATTCATAATGAGTTGAGTTGTCTCTTTGTAGACATGATATCACCATTGTTAGGTTCTTGATCTTCTTGATCTTGGCATGATTCACAATTCTTGCTAATTAGAGATACAACAAAACTCCTATTTTATCTCACTAAGATCTTCTTGCCAACTAGACAAAACAACTTTAAATCCATTACTTATCTTTGGCTTATCTTGTCGATGAAAATAGTGATAACTACCAGTTAACTCTATATTTATCTCTTCCAACTAGATATTTTGTCATTTCTGAACTCAAGTTAATTTCGGTGTTTAACTCTTTGATAGCGTCGGTCAACACTCAATTTCTCCTCAGGCTTCTCCATTGGTTTACAGTATGTTTCTGGCTATTGGGTATGCTTGTGATTCTACCCATCGGTAATTCTCATCGGTGTTCTTTCTCAGACATAACTATGACTTGACTGTCGGTGATCTCTATCCGTCGGGTTTCACTGACCATTGATGTTTGAAGTCACATAGTGAATACTTGTATTTTATGCATTACTGAAAGCATAATCTTTATCTCTTTGATTCTTTGAAGTCTTTGACACTTTGATTATAACCGATTAGGTTAAATCAAGTTGACATTAATGACAATACAATCCATAAACTGATTTAATGTCTTGCATTATCCTTCTGTATTTCGGTGATCAACTTAACATCTTCAAAGATTCAATCAGTTACATGTCATCAATGTCTCCCTTTGGCATTGATGGAAACATACTACATTATCATACTATACTATCACTAATACAATATTAAATATATAGTTTCATCAAGTTTTCCTATTGTAACTATTACAAATGTCTGGCTCTCGGTAAGCTCAAAAATATGTAAGATTTGTTTCCTGCAGAGTGGTTGTCTTCAATCTTCAATACCTTAAATGGATAGATGTATCATCTGAGATCTCTATTCTGATATGTCCTATGCCTTGACTATTCCTCTTTGTGATAATCTCTTTTTCTTTGAAAATAATCTTTCTCTTTGTCGTAGCTCTCTCCCTTTGTTACTTTTCTCCCTTAGATGGATATTTCACGTGTAATCATTTTCTCTCCCTTAGAATATTGATTAACTCTTCCTTCTGATTCTTAGGAACTTATTTTCATGGTTAATGATGTAATATCTCCCTTTATAATCTCTCTCCTTTATGTGATCTGGAATCATCTCTCCTTTTGATAATGAGATCATCTCTCCCTTTGTATGATAAAGAAAATCTCCCTGATGATAATTTTCCCTTATGATAATGAGAACATCTCTCCCTTTGACAACAATGCGAAACAAAAATACTTCTCCTTGATTTATCATCTATATCATGTTTCATCCCTTTGCAAAATATATTCCTTGAATTTCCCTATCCATCGGCAATACAATGTTTTGATTTTTGGTGCATATTTGTACCTTTCAATGTACAAATGTATCTGTTGCTGTTCATCTTAGTGTTTGCATCAACATGACTGATCTTCATATTTGGTATAGGCTGATGCAACCTCCTAGTCAGATTGCTGACCGATAGACAAGGGTTGGACCACTAGTCTCTATCTCAGGTAGTCAAATGTATCCTTCGGTAATCGCTTGGTGAATATATCAACTAACTATTCCTTTGATTGAACATATTCTAGTGTCACTTCCTTTTCTTGAACTTGTTCTCTCATATAGTAATACTTGATAGCAATATGCTTAGTCTTAGAATGCATGACTAGATTCTTAGAGATGTTTATTGAACTGGTATTATCACAAGAAATAATTAGTCATTCAATGATCTTCATATTCATACCTTCCAACAATTTTTTGATCCATGCAATATTAGATAAATTTGCAGCAGCAGCCACATATTCTACTTTTGCAGTAGACTGAGAGATGCATCCTTGCTTCTTGCTTATCCATGTGACAAGTCTGTCACCCATGAAGAATGCTCCTCCAACTGTGCTCTTTTGGTCATCAACATTTCCAGCCCAATCAACATCTGTATAGACTTGTAGCTCAAATTTTCCTTCTCTTTTGTACCATAAGCCATAGTCCTCAGTGTTCTTCAGATATCTCAAAATTATTTTGACAACAGTCATATGTGATTCTTTGGGATTAGAAGAGAATCTTGCAACTATCCCCACTACATGTACTATATCTGGTCTAGTTATATGAACAACATACATTAATTTTCCAATCGTGGATCTATATAAGGTCTAATTACCTAATTTTATTTGTCTTCTTTTGTCAGCTTGCATCCAGTAGCCATAGGTGTTCCAACTGGTTTGGAATCTTCCATCTTGAATATCTTTAGCACTTCCTTGATGTATTTAGACTGTATATGCCTGCATCTTGTTGAAGAATATGTAGACCAAGACAGAATTTGATCTCCCCAAACATAAACATTTCAAATTACTTTCTCATTTCATTAGAAAAGGATTTGCATAACAATTCATTTCCCCCAAAAATGATATCATCAACAAAAAATTCAGCAATCAGAATATTACCATCGGTATCTTATTTTAAGTATAGATTTCTATTTTCACTTGTTCTAAATTTTTTTATGCTAATGAGATATGAGTGAAGTCTTTCATACCAGGCTCTCAGTGCTTGTGTTAATCCATACAAGACTTTATGTAGTCTACATACCATGTTTCTCTTGTCTAGATCAAAAAACCTTCTGGTTGTTCAATGTATACCTCTTCTTCCAATATTCCATTTAGGAATGTAGATTTGACATCCATTTGGTATACCTTGAATCCTTTAAATGTAGCATAAGAAAGTAAGATTCTAACTCCTTCTAGTCTAGAAATGGGTGCAAAGGTTTCTCCATAATCAATACCTTTTTCTTGTGCATATCCCTTGTATACTCATCTTGCTTTGTTTCTAGTGACTTCTCCATTCTCATTCAACTTGTTTCTGAATATCCATTTGGTACCGATGAAATTCTTTTCATCTAGTCTCAGTACTAGTGTCCATGTATTGTTATTCTCAATCTTTTCTATCTCCTCATTCATAGCATTGACCCATTCTTCATTCTCAAGTGCATTGTTAATAGATTTAGGCACAAAATCACAAAGTAAACATCTCATGTTAAGTGACTTACTTCTTATTCTTGTTCCAGCCTTATTATCTCCTATGATTTGATTATGTGGATGATGTCTTCTGAAATACTTGGAAAGTTTCGGTTTAGCTCTGTGTTCATCATGTTGATTATCTTCTTTACCTTCATTTTCATCTACATTTTCTGGAACATCATCTTGAGGATTATCCTAATATTTGGTGATTGCAGCCTTATGGTTGGGTGCAATGTTCTGATGCTTGAGAGAGACACACTATTGCTCAGGTAGAGTGTCAGGTTTTGTATAAACAAACTTGGTGTAGTCCTCTGCTTCTATTTTTCTTTCCTTATCATTCTTTTCTGCAAATTCATCTATTTTTACATTTTCAATTTCGATGATTTTGTTAGATGACTTGTTAAGACATTTATAAGCCTTTGTTTTGGTTGAATACCCTAGGAAGATACCTTCTTCACTTTTGCAGTCAAGTTTTTCATTTCTATCATCCTTCAATTTATAACATTGACTACCAAAGATTTTGAAGTAACTTACATTGGGTGTATGACCATACCAAAGCTTATAGGGTGTCTTCTTTGTGTCCTTCTTCAATTGTACTCTATTTAGTGTATAGAAATTAGTACTGACAACTTCTCTCCAACAATTTTGAGTGATACTTTTCTCAATCATCAATGTTCTTGCACAGTCAACAATTGATCTATTTCTCCTCTCAGTAATTCCATTTTTCTGTGGTGTTCTCAGTGCATAAACCTATCTTTTTATTCCATCATCATTGCAATAGTCAGTGAATTCTTCTAATGTAAATTCCCCTCCTCTATCTAACCTTAAGCATTTCAATTTCTTTTCACTTTGTTTTTCTACCATTGGTTTATACCATTTAAACATCTTAAATGCTTTCGATTTATCTTTTAAAAACATGACTGCCATCATTCTAGAAAAAACATCAACAAAGAGAATAAAATACCTATCTCCATAGTATCTTTTTGTCCTCATGGGTCCACATAGGTCTATATGGACTAATTCTAGAATTACAGTAGATGTATGGGTTTTACTCTTGAAACTAAACTTTGTCATCTTACCTTTTTGACAATTCTTGCACATGATATGCTCAGGTTTAGTCATTTTCAGTAAGCCTTTGACATTCCTTTTTTTGCTTATCTTTATCATGTTGTCAAAGTTCACATGAAACAATCTTTTGTGCCACAACCATATGTCTTTTTTTCTATCCATTAAACAAGTGGTTTTATTGTCATCAAGATAGAAAAGGTTACCTTTTGTCTTCTCACTGGTACCAATCAATCTTCTTGACTCATTGTAGATCTTTGCTTTCTTATTTTCAAATGCTTCTCTGTGACCTTAGTTGTTCAAATGAGAAACACTTAAAAAATTGTAATTTAGTCCTTTAACCCGGTAATGATTTTTCACATTTTATTAGGTTATTCAACATTATGGTTCCTTTACCTTCAACTAGAAAAGGTGTATCATTTCCCATTCTTACTGAACCACCATTATAGTATTCAAAAGTCTCAAAATTTTGTTTATCATTGGTCATATGGTGAGTGTAGCCACTATCTATGATCCAGACATCATTTTTACTAACTTTAGATATGATTTTATTTTCTACATACCTTTCTTCATCTTCATCTGAATCATCCTTCATGGCTACAAATACCATCTCAATGTCTTCTTCTGATTCAGTGTCAGTATCATCAGCTCTGTTCTCACCTAGGTAAAAATATTTCTTCCCTTTGTCCTTGTAGTCTTGGGTATCTCTCTTGTCAGATTGTTGGTTGCTTCGGTAATCTCTATTTTCACCTATATCAAACTTCTTCTCATATGATCTGTCATTACCTCTGTCACCTTTTCTTTGGTTTGGACATCTTGCAGAAAAAGTGTCCAACCTCTTTACAATTGAAACAAACAAGTAGTAATTTACCTTTGTATCTGCCTTTGCCTCTCTGCAATCTTATAGCCATAAGTGCTTCAATTTCATCAAGTCCTTGATCCTCATTATCACTGTCACTATCATTTCTAAGAGCATGTCTATGACTTGAGTTACTTATCTTTAGAGAAGATTTGAATGCAGATTCTATGGATGGTAAGACACTATTATCAAAGTTATTCATCTCAAATGAAATTAGTCTACCAATCAGACTATCTAGAGTAACTGTATTGTTTGCAACTACTCTCATTTCTTGAATATCAGAAACTCTAATAGCATTAACAGACAATAAGGTTCTTAATATTTTTCTTACCACCGTCTCCTCTTCAAGTACACCTCCAACTCCTCAGATAGGATTTACTACCTCTTTGATTCTACAACTATACTGAGTAATGTTTTCTCCTTCTTTCATCCTTAGGTCATCAAACCTCCCTCTTAGGCTTTCTGCCTTTTCTCTGAGTACATTGGCATCTCCTCCATGTACAAGCTTAAACTTATCCCACATTTTCTTTGCAGAGGTGCAGGTTTTGACATCTTCAAACTTAGCATCGGAGAGTGATGATGAAAGTTCTATCATCATGTAGTTATGCTCATGCTTGACTCTTAATTTATCAAGATTATGAGGGCCTATAGGAAACACATATTTAGTATCTAAGTATTGAACAATATCATTTCCAATACCTGATAGGTGGAGTCTTATTCTACTTTTCCATGATGCAAAGTTGTCTTTATTCAACTTGGGCACATCTCATTTGTTCATCTTGTGATCTTTTGCTTGATCAATTAAACTCCCTTTCTAGGCAGACAAGCTCTGATACCGATTGTTAGTAATAAATGGGGGAGGGGGGGGGGGGGGGGAANGGGGGGGGGGGTGAATCAGTAACCTCAAAAATATTCCAATAATCAACCCTTAAAACTTAGTACTACAATATTCTACCTCTAGTTATCTTTGGTTCTATAAGATGAATGCCTCCAAATAGTTTTATAAAATTACTACTGTTCGGAATGCTTTGTAAAACCTTCTATTGTATGTTTACCGAATAGAAGTCTATTAATTTACCCAAAGATAGTAAATTATCTATAGTATACCGATCAATCCAGTTAAGTTATGTGTAATGCAAAACACTAAAGTAATGACTCATAAACACATCGACACATGGATTTTTAATGTGAAAACCATGTTAAGGGAAAAACCACTTGGGACCGGTAACCCAAAATTTTCACTCTTCTAAAGTGAGATTGGTGAAGAGCCAACCCTATTAAAGGTTACAAACACACTGTTAGGTGTGACCTTGTTAGAGGATTTAAAAATTTAGTCTATCACTTGATATAGGGCATCTCTATGCTACCATGTTTGATAAAAAACTCACTTGGCCTATCAATTGGTATCTTGCATCTCATGCTATCTTCATGATCAAAATTTTTGATACTCCTTGGGATGTATCTCAATATAGAAAGGATCTTTAAATCTTGCTCAGTTAAGATACTTTATGAATCAATAGTTAAACTAAAACAGTATGATTTGTTCACATATACAACTTATACTTGCAGATTTTTAGATCTATTGTAATCTCATAAAATTATTCTGATCAATATAACTCTGTTTATAACTTTTCTCCACTTTGATTCTTCTCAGTGATGTTGTGCTTTGTTGCTCGATGTATGAAGAAAAATTAGCTCTTTCCTCAACTTTTTGATCAGGACTGTATGAAATTTCTCTTCAGCATCCTCTTTTTCATTCATTCACCCTACACCAATTCGTAATGAATTGAGTTGTCTCTTTATAGACAGGATATCACCATTTTTAGGTTCTTGATTTTATTGATCTTGGCGCGATCCACAATTCTTGCCAATTAGATTTAAAGCAATACTCCTATTTTATCTCGCTGAGATCTTCTTCCCAACTAGACAAAAAAAATTTAAATCCATTACTTATCTCTAGCTTATCTTGTCGATGAAAATAATGATAAATACCAGTTAACACTATATTTAGCTCTCCCAACTAGATATTTTGTCATTTCTGAAATCAAGTTAATTTCAGTGTTTAACTCTTTGATAGCGTCGGTCAACACTCCATTTCTCCTTGGGCTTCTCCGTTGGTTTACACTATGTTTCTAGCCGTCAGGTATGCTTGTGATTCTGCTCGTCGGTGTTCTTGCTCAGGCATCATTGTGACTTGAATGCCGATGATCTCTATCCATCAAGTTTCATTGACCGTCAGTGTTTGAAGTCACATAGTGAATACTTGTCTTCTATGCATTACTAAAAGCATAAGATTTATCTCCCTAATTCTCTGAAATCTTTGACACTTTGATTATAATCGATTAGATTATATCAAGTTGACATCAATGACAATACAATCCATTAACTGATTTAATTTCTTGCATTATCCTTTTGCATTTCGGTGATCAACTTAACATCTTCAAACATTCGATTAGTTACATGTCATCAAATTTTTCATTACTATTGTTTATATATTGAACCGAGTACAAGTGAAGAAGTGCATTGATAAGACTTGTTATGGGTTATGGTTTGGTCACACACCTAGTGTGAAATACTTCAAAGTTTTTTGGAGAAAATGCTACATAAAGAGAGATGACTATACAGGGAAATTTGATTCTAAGAGTGATGAAGGTATATTCTTGGGATATTTTACAAAGATAAAATAATACAAGTGTCTAAACAAGAGAAGCAACAAGTTGATAGAAAGTGAAAATGTGAAGGTTGATGAATTCTCAGGATAGAATGATGGTTCTAGCAAGAATAATTCAAGAGATGATCAGGGGATTGTATATGTTCAACCAATGGAGAAAGAAGTTGAAGATTATAACAATGAGGATGTACCAATTCAATTGGGAGAAGAGGCTCCTAGACCTGAAATGGTGATACCACAGTATGCAAATTTGAAACATCCCATTGATCAAATCATTGGTGATAAGAATGTTGGTGTTCAGACTAGAAGAAAGATCAGAGAAAGCACATGCCTAATTTTTTTAACATGGGCCTAAATCTGTAAAAGAAGAATTGAAGAATGAAGATTGGGTTAATTCCATGGAAGAATAATTGGATAAAATAAATAAGAACAATACTTGGGTACTTGTTCCTAGACCTGTTGATAAGAATGTGATAGGAAACAAGTGGGTTTGCAAAAATAAACTCAATGAAATTGGTGAAGTAGTCAGGAATAAGGCAATACTTGTGGTTAAGTGTTATGCACAAGAAGAATGGTTGGCATATGGAGAAACTTTTGCACCAATGGCTATACTTGAAGGATTGAGGATTTTTCTAGCCTATGATACTTTCAAAGGTTTTAAATTTTTTCAAATGCACATCAAATCTACATTCTAGAATGGAATTCTGGAAAAAGAAGTTTACATAGAACAACCTGTTGATTTTGCACTATCAGAAGATGAGGACATGGTGCGCAAGTTGCAGAAGGAAATTTATGGATGGAAGGAGGAACCAAGGGAAGGGTATGAGAGACTCCACTCATATCTGACCAAAATTGGTTTCATTAGACCAAGTGAGGACAACAATGTTTACTTGAAGGTTGAGAAGGATGACCAATTATTGATTTCTAAAGTCTTTGTGGATGACATCATTTTTGGTGGAAATGATGAGATAAGTATTGCATTTGTAGATGAAATGAGGATAGAATTTGTGATGTAAATGTTTGGAGAGATCAAATTCTTTGTTGGATTAAGCATATCTCAACTCAGGGATGGAATCTACATCATCCAAACAAAGTATGTGAGGGAAGTATTAAAGACCTTTGGGTTAGAAGAATCTAAACTAGTTTGAACTCCAATGGTGACCGGTTGTAATCTATCTTAAGAAGATGATTCTAAAGAGGTGAATATAACTTTATATAGATCTATGATCGACAAGTTTCAGTATGTTATTCATAGTAGGCTTGATATAGCACATGCAATTGGGATAGTTGCAAAATTTCAAGCTAATCGAAAGGAATCCCATATGGTGGTCATGAAGAGAATCTTTAGATACTTAAAATGGAGTGAAGACTATGGTCTTTGGTATGAACAAAAGGAATTTTTTACTTTGAGTGTATTCACTGATGTAGATTGGGTAGGTAATGTGGATGATAGGAAGAGTAAAAGTGGAGCTTTCTTGGAAAGAGACTTGTTCCATGGACAAGCAAAAAGAAAAACTGCATTTCCCAATCTACAATAGAGGCAAAATATGTTGCTATAACTGTTAATTGCACTCAATTTTCTTGGATGAAGAAGATATTGGAAGGTATTAAGGAGAAGGTAACTGAACTGGTGGTTATCTATTGTGATAATACTAGTGCTATAAACATATATAAGAACCTTGTGATGCATTCTAAGACCAAGAATATTGCAATTGAATATAATTTTCTTAGAGAGAAGGTTCAAGAGAAAGAGGTGTAGTTGGGTTATGTGCCAAATAAGGAGCAAGTTGTAAGAATTTTTAAAAATCCACTATAAAAGGATACATTTGAGTTTCTAAGAGGCAAGTTGGGGGTCATTCACCTACCTAATAATAATTAAACTGATGTTGTTATATCAATCCAATTTTTTGTATTGGAAATATTTGTTGGATTGATGTAATAGAGGGATACTCCTTAGGGGGAGTGTTAGACCCATTCAAAATTTTCATGGCTCCATACCTTTTCCTTGAATCTGCAAAATTTTATTAAGTCTCTAGCCTAAAGACCTAAAACCCTTGGTTCAAATTCATGAGAAAATCTTAAACCCTAACCTCTCTTGGCTGCATAATAAAATGAAGTTACTTTTTAGTAACTTAAATTGCTTATGTCATGTCTTTTATGTTTTATTTGAAGGGGCCATGTTATTCCCTAAAGAATTTTCCTAGAAAATTTTTAAATATTTCCTAAGTTTTTATCCCCAAAAATACTTTACCCTCATTATGTGTCACGTAATTCAATCTTGATCCAACAGTTGGCTTAATGAATTAAAGTGAAGATGCAGTCGATCTAGCCATCAAGCCATCAAGCCATCATGAAATATGTCCTAAAGATGATGTCATGGGTCCCGAGTAAAGAAAGGTAGTAAAGACACAACAGGTTTGAGAAGATTTGATGGTTAGCTTAATGAATTAATGCCGAGATGATTGAGATCTATCAATCAATCCATTAAGCCTGTAGAACATGTGTCCTAGTGGGTTTGACTGACATTAAAAGGGAAAATTTAAAAGGAAAAAAAGTTGTAGAAGATCTAACGGTTGGCTTAAAGGCTTAGTGATGAGATGCACATGATCTAACCTTTAAGCCATTAAGTCTGAATGACTCATGGAACATGGCAAGCCCAGTGCAGTGGTGAAGAAGAGATTAAAGTTATGCAACTTGAAGTTGATCCGACGGTCGACTTAAAGGATTGAAGTAGAGATGCAATTGATCTAGTGTTTAAGCCATTGCAACATGGTGCCATGTGTTTATCTATAGTCAGAGGTGCCAAGTATTTTTGTCCCACATTGGCTGTGCTAAGGAAATTCTTCATGTTTTTATGTCTGAGCACTCAATGCTTAAGTGCCGAAAGGCATGTGCCTTTTGGTAGATAGCTCAGTGGACGGGAGGTGATGTGGACAACTAGCTGGTAGACAAGGATGAAGTTTTGTGGGCCATATGGTGGTGACATGGTCTGAGGGTGATAGGTGGTAGCTTCTCACTCACTTGTGAATGTTGAAGGATGGATAGAAAAAGGGTCGCGAGTGTGCGTGATCATGCTACGTGAAGATGCTAAAGAGGAAGATCGATGGTGGTTGTGTACTCATGAGACATAAAATAATATTTGCTTAAGGGTCGTGAGTGAGCGATGATCTGATAGGTGGAAGATGGTCACAAGGTTGCATAGTTCAAAGAAGGTTGGTGGTCTGGTGTGAGAGTGTGTGACTAGAAATTTTCATGCAGTTGCCATGATCATGACAGGTAGCAGGCAATGTTGACGAGTGCGTGACTAACCATTGGTGGTTAGCATTGTGCACTCACACATGTTAGTGGTGGTCAATAAATTATGCTTTGAGTGAGTGAGTAGATGACACATGGTGGGATCAGATCATTTTGATGCCCGGGTAATTTAAAGGAATTAGTGGTCATGCTTTGAATTTATGCAGTGGTTTAATCTCAGCCATTCATGTCCTTTTCCACACCACCTATGACCATTATAACATATTTTCAAATATTTAAATCCTTTCTTAGAGGGTTTTCATGGTGGTCGACTTCTATTTTATCTCAGGGCCATTAATGTTGCGATCCAATCTTGTAGGTTGACTGTGCACAGCTGTTGAAAGGTGTGAGGATTGAAATCTGATATGCCGAGATTCATTCATGACCAAAGTTCATAGATATAGTTTTATAATCAGAGGGATAAATGTAAATAGCGGTGTCTGGTATTTTTGCATTTATGTGAGCTATCCCTAGTGTCATGCTTGGAAATTATTCAACTTCAAGGTACTGCACTCACATCCATGGATTAGGGAAAATTGATTATAGATCAAAATTGTACAGATTGAAGAGAGATAGGGGTTTAACTTGAAAATAGAATCAAATGCTTGCATTAATTGGTTGTAAACCCTAATCCTAAATGGTCTGATGCTTGTTTCATTCATGTTACTATAAAGGAATATTCAAGACCATTTAGAAAGGGATGGAGAATCGAGAGAGTAGAAAGCATTAGGCTTATACTTGTTTCTAGTCTAGAATATAAAAAATTTATTTCAGATTGTATTGAGATAGAATATAAATCCTATGATCTTTTGCATATTATTGAACTCTGTATTTCATTGTCATATTGTTTCAGAAGCATGTTTTCATCATACTTAATATAAGTATTCTTAGATTTTAAGTATCTCCTCTGTGATATCTCTATGAGTTGTAAGTTTTATGGCTTACTGTATAAGTCTTGATTATACATATGTGTATTCCATAATTCTTTGATCTTAGATAAAATTAAAATGTTTTGGATATTACATTGATTCTATCTAGTTATCTACTAGGGATCTTGTAGTGTGTGATCTGAGATATTTATGTTTATGGCTATGAATCTTTACCAATAAGGTTTTTTCAAAAGCATTATTGTATTTAGGAATTTACCCAATGGATAAGGCAATGATATAAAGCAAGTATATTCTTTGGAGGTATAAGTTTGAAGTGGTTTGGTTATGTTCTGCCCCACAACTTAAATCAAACTCATTACCAAAGTTCTTTACATTTATAGTTTTTTTTCTTATCTCACCCATGGTAGTGGAGAGTCAATGAATTCTAGGTTGGCATTTAGTACTTACTTACCATTTAACTGTTGTTAAAATCCAGAACTAGAAGGTGTTGTAAATAATTGAGTTTAGTTTGGATTAGGTGTACCCTCCTTGGTTTTGCGGATCTAGAAGTGTAGAGGGAAGTCTTGAACCTATAGTTGGTCTAGTTATCTTATAGAGATTTCATAATTGGAGCTAACCACTCCTAACATTATTCTTAAGATATATTGGTTTCTTTATGTAGCGTAATAGTTTTAAACACCAACAAGATGGTGACTTCGCTGGGGATAGTGCAGTAAAATTTTCATAACTGGCCAGTAAGTTGATCATTGGAAGCATAGAGTTACTCAAGTTTGGTCCTTTGTCATTATTTTATCCTAAGAGTTCTTTATTTTCAAACATTCATATCAATTTAATGTTATGATGCCAACTAGTGTTGGGTGGCGACTCTGAAGTATTCTCTGCAGCAGGCTGAGTAAAAAAATAAAAAAATTATCACACACTTTCCAATATGAGTTACAAAAGGAATAGGTCTTGGGAAAGAGGACATCTTGAAGATAGGTTGGGAACTAATTTCCCAATTGCATCTAGGTTTGATCAGCCTAGAAGAGAAAGGGATACCAGAGGTATCCCTCAAGATGAAAGACAAGAAGATGAGATTAGAGAAGAAAGACAAGTCCAATGCAGCCAAGAAGGAAATGAATATGAATATGAAGAGACTGCGGATGTGGGACTAGGTTCAAATAAAAATTATTTTTCTCCTAGTGAAAGAGAGGAAGAGGGGACTGATACCACTATCTCAGATTTTGAAGTTTCCTCTAAAGAACTTGATGAAAAGGAGGAACTTATCAAAAGACAGCTGGCCATCATAAAACAAAGGAAGAAAGAAAGGGCCAATAAGAAAATGCAAGCTCAGTTCAAGGTTGATAAATAAAGAAGACAATTTTTAAAATGACAAGAAACAAGCCATGCTCAAGGATTTGAGAAGGATGAAGAAGGGCATATCACTCACCAAAATACTGATGCTCAAGGTTCTAAGGACAAGAGAAATAAAGGAATGGTAGGGGTTAAAATAAATGAGCCCAATAATCTTAGAGGCCCAATAGATCAGATGTCTAAATTGGACATGGATCTTGAAAGAGCTAGAGTTGAAAATGAGATCATAGATAAAGAACTTGAGAAGGCAGAGTTGGAGGCTACTACTATGGAGATGAAGAAGAAGGCTGATTTTATTAGACAAACAACAAGGCCTTTTCATCTTGGTGCTGAAGTAGCTACAACATCAAATACTAAAGCCTCTAATTCTCAAGGAAACACTACATTTCAAGGAGATTCCAGTCATGTAGAAAGGTACAAGCAATTTTCTTTCCATAACATTCTTGGTTATCCTAATGTAGTTCCAAGTGAACTTAGAGATAAGATTCCAAAATTTGCTGGGAATAATGTAAATACATGTGAAGAATACTTGAAAAAATTAAGGATATGATGGATGATTGTGAAATTGCGCATGAGGATGTATTAATGATACTTTTTATTCAGTCTTTAGTAGAGGATGCTAGAGATTTGTTCAGAGTGTTACCCTATAATTCTATAGGGTCAATGGAAGAACTAATTGATTTCTTTAAGGAGAAATATGGTGATAAGACCAATGAGGGGTTCATGTTGAATTAATTAAACAATATTAAAAAGAATTAGAATAAAGATGTTACATAATTCAACATAAGACTTCAAAGAGCTATGTACAAACTTTTCCAAGTCATGACCCTTGATGACAACATTTCTCTAGCTACTTATCTTAATGCTTTTGATTCTAAGATGGGATACCTAAGAGAAAATAATCCAAGGAATATAAAAGATGATTATAAAACAAATATCAATATATAAACTAATAGGAGGGTCTCTGGGAAGTTGGGTAGAAGAGATGATGGGAGGTCTTCTAGGAAGGAATCATATAGACTCTCAAATGCTAAACCTAAAGAGGAGATCAATATGAAGAAGATTTTAAGTGCTATAAAGGACCTAAACCTAGGAGAAATTAAGAATCCTTGAGCTCCAAATAATAATAGGTAATCCTATAACAGTTATAATCCCCAAAATAAGATGCAAAACTACCCATATGGTACCTAATACAAAGATGGGAAACCCATTATCCCACAAAGGAAAGACAAGTCTGATACATGAACTCCTGATCCTCTACAAAGATATTCTATTAACATGAGTTATGAGGATCCTTGGTGTGAAGATTGTGGCACTCCACATGACCCTAATTATTGTTTAGTTTCTTTTTAAGTACAAAAAGAAAGAGAACACGAGAAAAAACTATATGATGATTTTGGTAATGTAATGGCATGTGCAGATTGAAAAAGTGAGGAATCTAATGACTAAGGTCAAAATTAGGAGTTGTTTTGATCAGATGAGGAGGATTTTTATGATCAAGGTGAAGACCATGATGTGCTTTCATCTGATGAAAAGGAAGCAGACATTGATAAAATCATATGTAATGCTGCAAAAGGTAGAGAGCCTTTTATAGCAAGCAAACCTTCAGATGCAAAAATTTCTCAAATCATAGTAGACATGGTTTCTCAAGCCTAGAGTAACTATAATTTGAGAAATAGGACAGTTGGTATTGTAGATAGTAGACCAATTGGTATATGTATCAAAGAGACAAGAGCAAGCCCTAAGAAGACATCAGAAAAAGAAAAAAATGCTAAGGGTGTAAAGAAAATAAAAATAAGAATAGAGGATGTACCAAGCAATCCAAATATGGTCCATAAGGTTCAAGGAAAGACACCAGAGATAAGGGTGTCTTCTATGAAAAGGATAAAAAAAATGTTGATCCATACAAGGATACACAAGCTAAAGATAAAAATGTTTTCACTATCAAGCAGGATATCTCTGATAGCATGTACTCCTCTTTTGATATGGGACAATTATTTTCACAAATCTTTGTCAGGGTTCTCTTTTTAGACATGATGAGGATAGATGAACATAAAGAGAAGGTCCTCTCATGGTTAAATAGTCTTTCTTCTGTAGGGATTAGGAAGTCAGAAATAGGTGAGAAGAAGGGGAGTAATAAGAAAAAATCTAATAAAAATCAAGAAGAATCAGAAGAGATCATTTTTAAGATCCCTCAGATTTTCTTAAATAAAAATCATGTCACTACTCCTTTGAGAGCTACAAACCCCTTATCCTTGACTTTATTTATTAATGGCAAGATGCTAAAAAATTGTATGATTGAATCAAGAGCATCCGATACTGTTATGCATGTAGATATAATTAAGGAAACAAGACTGCAAGTTGACACTCCTCATGGAAGATGTCAGGAAATGGACTCCAGAGAAATCCATGTCATTGGTAATATTAAGGATTTTCCTAATACATTGGCAGCATATCCAGAAAAGTTCTAAAAAATGAGCGTCCTAGTTGTTGACATTCCACCTCAATATGGAATGTTGCTGTCTAGGAAATGGAGTGCCACAATGGGAGGGGGTATGCAATGTGATATTTCTTTTGCAACTTTTGATATAGGTGAAAAAAATGTTAAGGTATCCAGGGAGACCAGAACCCCTCATATGATTGAGAAAAATGAAGATGAATCTACTATTTGTTTCTTGGATAATGATATGTGATCCTTACAAGTTCAAGGTCTTAAGCTTGAAGATGAGGTCCAACATTTTCCTGTGTTAGAGGAAAATTCTCTTTCAATTTCTCAGCATGTGTAGTTACCTAATGAATATGTGGATGAGTGTTATTTTCCCAACATACAAGACATTGGTTTGTATAAGTTTATTGATTTACAAAAAAATTCTTTAGGAAATTCTACTGTTTCTATGCAAACCAATGATAGAATATTAAACAAGGGATCCAATAATATGAAAAAATGTAAAAGCCTTCTTTTTCAGCTGGATAATGACTCTCCAAGGTGTGGCATTGAGTTAGAAAATGTTCAGAATATCATTTGTTATGATTTTTTTTATCTAATAAATGTGACATGCATATGCCACATGCTTTACAATTTCCACATCTATCTAATTTTATTTTGGGCTCAATTGATGTATATGATGACAATTTTATGAATGATGAGCTAATGGTACTGTTGTCACTGAGGTTTGCACCCTTGCTGAAAGCTTCTCTAATAGCAACCTAGTGAAACATGGAATCAACCTCCAAGCTGTGGGACTTGAACTATGAGGTTGAATCTCCGGAGAAGGCCGGCTTC
>MU227574.1:1543116-1562770 GCA_018584345.1 Thuja plicata | reverse complement strand
TGATTACTTGCAAGTTTCTTTTAAGGAAAGAACTAAGTTTTGTGAGTAGTTTCAGGGAGCATACTGCTTTGTTTAAGGATTTGATACAATAGTTTTGAGATGACAGGGTAATTTGTAAGGCAACTTATCTTAATTGCATGTGAGCTGTAAGGCAGTTTACTATATTTTGTTTCTATGAAATCTTAGCTTATTTGACTCTGTAGCCCAAAGGATAGGCACTGGTCCAGAAGTTAGTCTGATAATCTATCTATGTCCAATTTATTCCAAGATATCAAAACCAATTCAATCAAAATACTTTGTTACTAAGAACAAATAAACTAAACTTGTTAAGGACCTATGTCAGCAGGACAGTGTCCACTTTAGTGATTCCTTAGAGAGTGAATCATTAGGTTATCCCTCCTATAAGAAAAGGAAGAAGGATGAAAATCCTTGTATCACTGGTTCTTGTTATGCTTACAACCATGGTTTGTATGGTTATATCTTGCATCTGGTTATGCTTGGTTATTTGCAAGGTGATTTATAAGTTGATTTAACAAAGATACATAGCAAATCAGTGTCCACATTAACAAATATTGTGTAAACAACTATCATAAAAGGTAAAACCTGCTTGAGTATATGTGGAGCTCAAAAATGAAGAAGGACCTTATCCAGTCCTTAGCAATTAGGCTTTTCTTGTCTCTGAATCAGTATTAGAAGGCATGGTGTTCAAGTAGTCATTTCAAGCACTGTGATTCATACAAGAAAAATCCCTAACAGACAGGAGGTGATGTGGATGGATAGATGGTAGACAAGGAGGAAGTTTTGTGGGCCTATATGGTGGTGACATGGTCCGAGGGTGAGAGGTGGTAGATTCTTGGTCATTTGTGAATGTTGAAGGATGGATAGAAAAAGGGTTGCGAGTGTGTGCGATCATGCCATGTGGAGATGCTAAGGAGGAAGATTGATGGTGTTTGCATACTTGTGAGGTAGAAAATAATATTTGGTTAAGGGGAACAAGTGAGCAAGGCTCTGATAGATGGAATATGGTCATGAGGTCACACAATTCAAAGAAGGTTGGCGGGTCTGGTGCGAGAGTGCGCGACTAGAAATTGTCACGCAGTCGCTGCAGTTATGGAAGGTAGTAGGAAATGATGACAAGTACATGACTAATCATTGACAGTTAGTGTTGCGCACTCACACAGGTTAGTGGTGGTCAAGAATATGTGCTTCAAGTGAGTGATAAGATGACACATGGTGAGATCAGATCTTTTTGATGCCTGAGTATTTTAAAGGAATCAACGACCGTGTTTTAAAGTTATGTAGAGGTTCAATCTCAACCGTTCATGTCCTTTTCTATGCCACCTATGACCATTATAATAGATTTTCAAATATTTAAATCCTTTCTCAGAGAGTTTTCATGGTGGTCAACTGATATTTTATCTTAGGGCCATTAATGCTATGATATGATCTTGTGGGTCCACTATGCACAACTGTTGAGAGGTGCAGGGATTGAAATGTGATATGCCAAGATGCATTCATGACTAGAGTTTACAGATAAAGTTTTATAGTTAGAGGGATAAGTGTAAATAGTAGTGCTTGGTCATTTCTACATTTATGTGAGCTATTCCTAGTGTCATGCTTGGAAATTCTTTGACTTCAGGGTACTACACTCACATCCCTAGATTAGGGAAAATTGATTGTAGATCAGATTTGCACAGATTGAAGAGAGATATGGTTTTGACTTGACAATAGAATTAAATTCTTGCATTAATTGGTTGTAAACCTTAACCCTAAATGGTTCGATGCTTGTTGCATTCCTTTTACTATAAAGGAATATTAAAGACCATTTAGAAAGGGATGGAGAATTGGGAGAGTAGAAAGCATTAGGCCTATACTTGTTTCTAGTCTAGAATATAGCAAATGTATTTCAGATTGTATTGAGATAGAATAGAAAGCTTATGGTCTTTTGCATATTATTAAATTGTGTATTTCCTTGTCATATTGTTGTAGAAGCATGTTTTCATCATACTTAATATAAGTATTCTCAATTTTTAAGTCTCTCCTCTGTGATATCTCTATGAGTTGTAAGTTTTCTGTCTTACTGTATAAGTCTTTCTTATACACATGTGTATTCCATAATTCTTTGATCTTAGACAAAATTAAAACACTTTGGATATTACATTGATTCTATCTGATTATCTACTAAGGATCTTGTAGTGTGTGATCTGAGATATTTATGTTTATGGCTTTGAATCTTTACCAATAAGGTTGTTTCAGTTACAGTATTGTATTTAGGAATTTACCCAATGGATAAGGCAATGATCCAAAGAAAGTATATTATTTGGAGGTATAAGTCTGAAGTGGTTTGGCTATGTTATATCCCACAATTTAAATCAAACTCATTACCAAAGTTCTTTACATAATTTACAGTTGTTTTTCTTATCCCACCCATGGTAGTGGAGAGTCAATGAATGCTAGGTTGGAATTTAGTACTTACTTACCATTTATCTGTTGTTAAAATCCAGAAGTAGATGGTGTTGTAAAGAGTTGAGTTTAGTCTGGATTAGGTGTACCTACCTTGGTTTTGCAGATCTAGAAGTGTAGAGGGCAGTCTTGACCCTATATTTGGTCCAGTTACCTTACATAGCTTTCGTACTTGGAGCTAACCACTCCTAATATGAGTCTTAAGATATATTGGATTCTTTTTGTAGTGTAATAGTTTTAAACACCAACAGGGAGCAACCGGTGGTAAAGGTACCAGATTATGCATCCAAGGAGAAGAAGTGATCTATGGTATAACGTCTTTGGAATTGTTTTCAAAGGGGGAGAGAAGTACAAAGAAGTGGCGAGAAAACATATGAGACAGATGAAGAAAGTGATATTCGAGAGAAAGAGAGAAAGGGGGAGACACATATTCAAAGATGATGATTCAGTGCAAGAACAAAAGCATAGCAGGTTATCTGATTGTGAAGATTGTTGTGTTGCCATAAATGTCAAAGGGGAGATTCTTCGCATAACTGATGCAGTGATGATACTCATTTGGTATCGAGATGATCATTTATTGTATTGTTATTGATGTCAAGTTTTGACCTAGTGTTCATATTGTGTTTCCAAGCATGTGAGATGGATGAACACTGTGTTGCAAGTGGTTTCTATACTTAAGGGAGACTTGGGGATGTGTTTTGATGTTAAATTCATGATCACAAATATTAAATGTATGATTTTTGTAAGTTATGATTGGTTGAAGTATATAATCTGTAACTGGTAATGAATGATTTGATTGGTTTTTCAAATCTATGATGAGTTAGGTGGTGTGATCATAGAATGGTGTTGTTGATACTATGTTGAGTTCATGGTTAAGACCACAACTAATTTGGATGATTGGTAAGCATGTTTTGTGGTTACAGAAGTTATTTCAGGGAAAGGTGGCATTTCTCTTGTGCTACTGATGGTAGATCTTCTATTGTCGATCAATGATCAAGTTGGGATGAATAATTTGTGTTCCATCTATCTTTTTGATATGTCTTTATTCATTTATGGTGATGTGTTGGCATTATATTGACCGAGGTAGATGTTTTATCAAGATGAAGGTTGTGTTGGTCAAAATGTGTTTGACTATTCTTGATAAAATATATTATAAGGGTCTATCCTATGGCCAACATGCTGTAGACCTTATGGAAAGAAATATTGTCAATTAGTGTCAAAACACTTAGTCAACTAGTGTTGACCGAGTCAACATTGTCCTGAGTGATCAACATTGCCCGAGTGATCAACATTGTCTGAGTGATCAACACCGCTCGAGTGATCAGTATGACCCAAGTGATTTTCTATATCGCCTGAGTGACAATTTATCACCCAAGTAAACTTTTGGACCCGAGTGACAGTTTGAAGCCGACCTTGCATATATTTTAAAATATAATTTTTTCATTACAAGCTGACTTATAGAGTTATTTGTTGGATAAAGATATATATGTAAGATAGTTTATTTTATCCAAAGTGTAAGAAAAAGTAAGAATGTATGTATAAGTATAAAGACATGCAAATGATAGTTTGATTAAGAGCAGAAGTATTCAGGACAACAGAGTCTCATCTATCACATTGAGGTGATCAGTTATATTCAGAAGGATCTTATTCAACAATCATAGTTGCACATAGCAGATCATCAACTGCTTCATTCTCACAAGTGGATCAACAAAATCCTTTAACAAGGTGGACCTAAAAGTCCTTTCTCTAAATCTCTTAATAGAGTTGCATTACTTATTCTATTGTACAAAATCCTTCAACAAGGTGGACCTAATAGTCATTTCTATGCTCCTAACAGGGAAGACCATCAGAAGTGGTCATTGTAAGCTCTAACAGGATAAATTTATACTGTAGTACTAAATCTTGTGGGTATCATCCCCACCCCAGTTTTACTTTCTTTTGAAAGGTTACTGGGTAACCAAATATTGTGTTATGTGTTGTGTATGATTCTTTACTTTCAAGTTCTATGCATGCAAACAAATAAGTTAATCTAATTGTGGATTAAAAGTATTAAGTTTTATTGGTTCCTAATTCACCTCCCCTCTCAGTCATTGGGCACATCATATATTTCCAACAATTGGTATAAGAGATGTGGTTCTCTTATCAAAATTTTAATAGCTTGAGAAAAGATCAGAGGTTATGGAAACATATAGATTGGAGAAAGCCATCGAGAATGAGAAGTTAGATCTTAAAGTGGCCATGGATCAGATCATGAAACTTAAGGAGAAACTCTCTCTTTCCCTGAAAAGAATAAAAGAATTAGTAGTATAGATGAATGAAAAGAAATATATAGAAGAAAGAGTTGAAGAATTTTGCAAGGACATAAGTTCTGAAGAAGCTGATGCACCCATTGAAGACTTACTTACAAAGAATCTTGCTTTACATGAAGAAGTCAGAAAGTTGAAGAGAGAACAGGAAATTCACTCAATCAGAATATGTGAAGTCATGGAACTAAAGAACAAAGTAGAAGATGGCAAAAATATAGCACAAGAAGATAAAAGACTGCTGAGCACAAGATTAAAAGAAAAAGAAAATGAAATCCAACACTTGTCACTTTAGCAAGCTGATTTGGTAAGTCAACTCAATAATGCAACACATGAAGTTGACAATCTAAGAATAGAAAATGAAAGACTACAAAATGATCTCAATGCTGAAAAGAAAACAAATTAAAGTATGATGAATTCACAAACTAGCATGGATCAGGAAATAAAATTTAGACATCATGGAAAGATTGGATTAGGTTATACTGAACAAGGTGAATCCTCACAACAAGAAGCTCAAAGGAACAACAAACTTACATGCAATCGTTGTGGTAAGTTAGGGAACACATCAAATAAATGTTGGAGCAATGGAAAGTCAAAATTTAATGGTAAATGATACAGTTGTAAAAAACATGGACATAGAGAAAGTGAATAAAAAGAGAAACCCAAGTTTGAAGGAAAATGCTACAAGTACAACAAACAAGGTCATAGATCTTCAGAGTGTAGGACTAAGAATTGGAATCCTGCTGAACAATTAGCCAAGGAAATTTTTGGTTGGGATTACAACACATGGTACAATTGTTGTAATTGTGGTGAATATGGACACATTGGTGCAAACTGTATGAAGAGTCACTTCAGAAAATAGGATCCTACCAAGAGATGTTATGTGTGCAAGCAACTCGGTCATCTAAGCAAGAACTGTATGAATAGAGAAAAAGTTGATACTAGTTTTGAGAATGGTAAAGCCAAAGTCTCTAAAATTAGAATTGAGATGAGAAAGAAATGGGTCAGGAAATCCTCAGATAATTCATATCAAAGTAATGAAGGATCTAATGACACCCTAAACAATGAACTGGGTGGATCTACCATTACATAATATGACTATAAGGAGATGAATGGAAATGTGTAGTACAAGCCATCCTACATCAGTTCCAGATAAGATAAACAGTCCATATTTGCATATTAATTCATGAGGACATGTTATAGTTCTACATGAGTTAGAATGTTAGCTACACCCGAGCTACTCTAGCTTAACCGAGCTGAGTCGGGAAGTATTCATAATTGGAAAGTTGGTTTCACCAGAGCTTCTGAGTGAATCCTGGAGAAACACCCGAGTCATGCCAGCTACTATGTATGGAGAATTTAAAGAAATACTAACGGTTGAAAATATATTATAAATGAAGGATTATAAAGATTATTGGTTACAAAGTTTTCAGTTTATGAATAAATTTAGAGCCCTAAGTGATTCAGTGAAAATTTGTGATTGAAAGAGAATTTTGATCGTTTCATCCAAACATATATGACATCCACTTCTAGAAGCAAGGTCAAGAAAGGTTCTGAGATGTTAGTAAGGAATGCAATTTGTGATCCACCAATGTTTAAGCTTTATCCTACAATTTTAGAGGAGATAGACCTGATGTGAGCTTATTCCCTTATTCCTCCAAGAGTGTTACTGGTTAATGACATTCGAAGCTTCTATCACTGAAACATACAGGAGCTTGGAACTATTGAGATGAATAAACCATATGTTGAATTATGTACAAATGGGAGTCTGAAGCCCAAGCATAAGCACCTCAAAACCAAAGGTTTGAAACACATCATGCACATGCCAAGAGATTTCTAGAAAAAATGAATGGGATATGTTCTTAGCCGTGTCCACGACATGCAACTATGGTTGGAACAACCTGTGATGATTACGAAGTAGATAATTCACTGTGTCACTGGGTTCCCTATGCTAGATAATCTAAAAGCTACCAGAACCCTAGCCAAGGATGACCTAGCTGAGTTAACTCTTATCGAGTGGGATGGCAGAGGCATGAGACTTAATGAAGTAACTGATATGGAACTAGAATTTTGTATTCATGTTATAGCCCACAAGATATACAGTTTGAGCAAGAACCAACAACATTCCATGTGAAGCTGTTGACCTAGCATACAAAGTGGTGAAGAAGAATATGATATTCAAGCTAGCATGATTATAGCTCATCCAGTTGAGAAAGAATATGGAAAGCACCGAGTATCCAAATCCAATTCATGTAAGTTTGGTTCTCTTCTTATCTGCATACTATTTTATGTTGAGAAGTTATTTCCCTCCAAGGGTATAGTAGCATGGAAGAAGGATACACCAATAATCCATCAGATTAATGATTTCATAGCTGAGATAGGAGATAACTTTGATAACATTATGGTTGGATACTTTGAGAATGAACCAGTTGATGATCTTCTCTGTGCAACTATGATTGTTGAATAAGATCCTTCTGAATATAACTAATCACCTGAATGTGATAGATGAGATTCTGTTGTCCTAAATACTTCTTCTCTTAATCAAACTACCATTTGCATGTCTTTATACTTATGCATACATTCTTACTTGTTCTTACACTTTGGATAAAACAAACTATCTTACATATATATCTTTATCCAACAAATAACTCTCTAAGTCGGTTTGTAATAAACAAAATTATATTTAACAATATATGCAAGGTTGGCTTCAAACTGTCACTCAGGTCTAGAATTCTACTTGGGTGATAAATTGTCACTTGGGTGATACTACAAATCACTCGGGTCATACTGATCACTCAGGTGATGCTGATCACTCGAGAAATGCTGATCACTCGGGACAATGCTGACTCTATCGACACTAGTTGACTAGGTGTTTTGAAAAAAATTAAAAATATGTCTCTTCATAAGGTCTATAATATCCCCCTTTGGAATTGGTGACAAAAACACTTATCATTGAATTCTATGTCTGATATGTCAAAACTCCCCCTTACTGTCTACTCGGGTTTTGGCACTGCTTCTGCTGCTCGGGTCGAACTGACTTTGTTTTTGTGTTTTTCAAAAATTGTTGTTGTAAAGTATATTTTCTATATTGTTCCACTGTACATGTGTTTTCTCAATGATATTTCCCCCTTAATTATAAAATAATGATATTTCTCCCTTCTTTTTAACAACACATTGATGGGATGTAGAAACGCATAACACATGCAAAGACACTCATTCATGACAACAATTTGTCTGTTGCTGAGCTAATGATAGAGTTGTTTGTAGGGCTACAAGTTGAATTTCACATCATGAAGGTGCTACACGACAATTGGGACAACACTTTGTCTCATATTTTGAAGGTACATAGTGATTTCCTATCCTACTTTGGAATAACCTTGTAAATATCACTTTTGGCATTTTTGTCAAAAAAAAGGGGGAAATATCATTATTTTGTAATTAAGTGGGAAATATCATTGAGAAAACACATGTACAATAGAAAAATGTAGAAAATATACTTTACAAAAACAATTTTTGAAAAACACAAAAATAGAGTTAGTTGGACTTGAGCAGCAGAAGCAGTGTCAAAACGTGAGCAGACAGTAAGGGGGAGTTTTGACATATTAGACACAAAATTCAATGATAAGTGTTTTTGTCAGTAATGCCAAAGGGGGAGATTGTAGACCTTATGACAAGACATATTGTCAATTAGTGTCAAAACACTTAGTCAACTAGTGTCGACCGAGTCAGCATTGTCCCGAGTGATAAGTATTGCCCAAGTTATCAACATTTCCCGAGTGATCAACATCACCCGAGTGATCACTGTGACCCAAGTGATTTGCAGTATTGCCTGAGTGAAATTTTATCACCTGAGTAGACTTCTAGACCTGAGTGACAGTTTGAAGTCGACCTTGCATATATTGTTAAATATTATTTTGTTTATTACAAGCCAACTTACAAATTTATTTATTGGATACAGATATATATGTAAGATAGTTTTTTTTATCCAAAGTGTAAGAACAAGTAAGAATGTATGCATAAGTATAAAGACATGTGAATGATAGTTTCATTAAGAGAACAAGTATTCATGACAACATAGTCTCATCTATCACATTCAGGTGATCGGTTATATTCAGAAGGATCTTATTCAACAATCATAGTTGCACAAAGAAGATCATCAACTGGTTCATTCTCACAGGTGGATCAACAAAATCCTTTAACAAGGTGGACCTAATAGTCCTTTCTCTAAATCTCTTAATCGAGTTTCATTACTTATTGTATTGTACAAAATCCATTAACAAGGTGGACCTAACAATCCTTTCTATGCTCCTAACAGGGCAGACCATCAGAAGTGGTCATTATAATCTCTAACATGCTAAATTTATATTGTAGTACTAAATCTTGTGGGTATCATCCCCACCCTAGTTTTACTTTCTTTTTGAAGGTTTCTGGGTAACCAAATATTGTGTTATGTGTTGTGTATGATTCTTTACTTTCAAGTTCTATACATGCAAACAAATAAGTTAATCTAGATTAAAAAGGTTAAGTTTTATTGGTTCCTGATTCACCCCCCTCTCAGTCACTAGGCACATCATATATTTACAACACATGTTTGTTTGAGATGTTTATTTTACTAGGATGTGTGTTTTTGCATGATCTCTCTAAGTGCAAAAGATTGAAAAAGTGATTTCAAATGCGTTAAGTAAGATTTAGGGTAGTGGAAGGCTTAGGGCTTGAGCAGTCATATTTATATCATGAAATCAAATATTTGTGTGTGTAGATCATCAATGTGAAGGTGTGATCAAGCCAGAGTATACTAGATGCATCTAAGAAGAGAATGTATGTGTTATAGAGGATCTAATCAAGAAAAGGAGTTGATATTTCAATATTAAGTGACCCTAACAGGTTTCCTATTGTAAATCCCTTAGCCGGGTAGACCCTAATAGGTCTTATTTATAAATCTCTTAACAAAGTTTCTCATTAACTTGAGTTTGAAATCTCCTAACAGAGTTACTCCTAGTAGGCTAAAGATTCTAACATGGGTAGAGTTAATTCCCATAATTGGGCGACACCTAATAGTGTCTTTGTAAACTCCTAATAGGGTTAAGCTCCTAACATGACATACTTATGAAGAGAACATTATTTGTGGGTCTTCATTCCCACCATGGATTTCACCCATTTGGGTTTCCACATGAAAATATACGTGTTATGTGTTGCATGTGTTGAGGTGGTTTTGTTTATTTGATTAAGTTTCATTTGATTATCAATAGGTAAACTTGTGAATTTTGGTTTTGAGTTGAAGAGGTAGAAATTTGCAAATATCTTATATTAATGATTCACGCCCCTCTCTCATTAATCTTGGACCCTTTAGGAATAAAATTTTAATCCACACCTCATAAAGAATACACTCAATCCACCTTAGCTAGATCTTTCAATTGTATCCTTTCATCTTTTTGGGTTGTACAAATCAGATTTGGCCTAAGGACAAGATTTTGGGTCATTCAATGTATATGTAATTTAGTGGTCTACCATTGATAACCATTTCACCATATATAAAGGGTACACAAGTTAGAGGGTTTTTTGGTTTAAAGTTTTGGGAACAACTAATGCACCCCCACCCTATTAGTTGTTCATTGCCTTAATATTAACACCATCCTTTCTACTATCAATACAAAATAAAATCTTACAATTTATACCTTTATAAGTGGTATATTAATTCTAAAATAATAATTTTATTGGAGTACAAAAATAAATAACTTACCCCTTTGCATCCAGTATAATCAACAACTTGTCCACTGATTATTCGTGTATTGAATCATCTTGATGAAAGAAGGTAAATATAGACATATAATTAACTAGTATCTTACTATCATGAGGCATGTATTTGATCCTTGTTAAAAACTCTTGGTCATTGTTTGTTGTGTTTTTTTTCCTCATATGTTCATTGTAATATTTTCTCTTTATTTATAACAACTATGATCACTGCCCTCAAAATAGTGCTATATTGTTCTTAACCAAAAGAAGTGCTGTAAATATGAAAGATAATGTGAAGATGTGAATTAAAGTGTTGAATAGTCATATGGAAAATAGATAAGAAAAGACATTGATGTCATGGAGATCACTATTATAAATATATGAAGAACATTAAGATATTAAGCATTTGTTAACATTAGTAGAGCAAATAGAGTGCTTACTTTTTGTCTTAAAAAAATATCATTCATTGTTAGGAGAGGATTTCAATGAGTAATAATAGAGATATAGTGAAAATATCTATCAATAAGTAGTGATTTCATATAGAAAAAATAGAGGGATAAGTGATATAATTAGTACCATGAGAAAAAAGTGATAGTGAGAGCTGTGTTTTAGTCATTATTACGCATTTGAGCATCAAAATATTGAATAAATAATGATTACAATGACATTAAGGGTCACTAAAATTACCATGAAGAAAATAGGTTGAGAACATTGACTATAATAAAAAAAGCATTATTTAGGGATTTTAAAAAGTCACAGGGAAGATATCTATAGCCTAGGAGTTTTGACAATCTGATGAATAGTGAAGGAGCACAACATTAGAAGCTTGTTACAATATGTTAAAGATATCAATGACAATGAAAGGTTTTTCTTATTACAATGTATACAAACCAATGATAAATACTAAAACATGGACAAAGATAAGAGGGTTAAACGTGCTTATAAAACTTAAATATATATTAGGCATAAGATAAAATCAAGAAGTTCAACTACTATTCTATTGATTGACATTATGGTAGTAAACTCACTTTTCATTTCTTCATTTTCTATTTTTCATTGTTTATTTGTCAAAGTTTTCACTACTATGTCAATAAGATTCTAGTTCATTGTCTCTTTAGATCTTCAATATTCTTCTCACTTGAACAATTTTGTAGTAGACATTCCTTCTTGAAACATTCTTTCACTAATTTCAATTCATATTCCCCTACTATTTTTATCATAGTTCTTCATTGATAGTATCATCTTCATTCTTCTCACTATGAATCTCTTTGAATAGTCAATGAATCTTTATGGAAATCAATGAATACAATAGATCATCAAATACAATATGGATCACTCATTTATTCCTCATAACATTGTTATTCTATCCAATAAAACAATCATCTTTTATTTTAGAATAGTCACTACATCTGATTGGGTAGTCATACATACAATGGAATAGTGAATATATCTTCATGGAAGAACCATGATCTCTCTTTTTTAAATATTTCTTGACATCTACTTTTGATACATACAAATCATTGGTTTTCACTTTATATAACAATGTATATGTACATATTCACTGGATAAGACTATCTTTCAACTTAACTATCACTGTATTGACATTCCTTATCACTAATTTTGACAATGAAAGGCACAACCCCTTATAAATATCCATATTTTGTCACTTCTTAACTAATTTTGACATTGATAGATGTCCATTATGATTTTCTATGTTGAACATCATTTCATTGTTTTTACATTCTATTTTCATTGCTATTGCATTGATTTTCTATTAATATGTTTGAAACCCATTCACTATTATTACTCTCCATATATCCATAGCTTTGACAATCCATATCACTCCTACTATCTTTTCATCCCTGTTTCCTATTATTTCTGATATATTTTGTGATGTTTTACAATTGTCCTTGAGTGATTGAACACATGTTTCTTTCTCCTTCAATCAGATGGTTTTGTCTTTATAAATTGTCTTTGTCTTTGCATTCACATGATAGTATGTGGATCTCTTTTATTAGAATTCATAATAGTGAGGTCCCCTTTTTTCTATACCTCAAGAAATTTTATCTCTATAGGTTGATCTTTTTTTTCCCCTTCATTGTTTTACATCCTCTTTCCATTGTCACAAGTTCTTCTAATGTTATGAAATTTTTTTGAAAAATGTTTCTCATTCTTTCTTCATGAAAGTTATTTCCTACTGATATTTTCATAACAAAATATTATTTACATGTTCCTTCCTTTTCCTTCACAACATAATAGTGATGCCTTATACATAATGTTCTTGTCTTGTTTGATCATTGTCTTTTTGCATAAAATAACCTTGTTTTCAACAGTGATACCCTGACATGATTTTTCATTAGTTTACTTTTACATATGACTTGGGATCATTGTAACTAATATTTATTTAACCAATATTTATTTAACCCTCTATCATTCAACCTTGGATATCACTTTTTTGAGAGTATTTATAATAGTATCCCTTATAAATTATGTTTTTTCTCATTCAATTTTAAATGTAAAACATAATATTCCCTGATATGAAAGTATGAAATTATTTCCATGAATGAATGAACCATTTCCTTCACTTCATGAAAATATTTTCTCATTAATTACACCTCTTTTCAATAGTAATGTTCTAGGTCTTCAAATACATCTATTGATTTTACATCATTCAAACCAAATAAATACTTTTAAAGCATTCAATCCCTTTACAAAAATGAATCAAAAGCTAATAGAAATAGAATAAACTAAAAAAAAGGGTTTGACAAACCTTAAAACCATACCTTTCACCACCTATTGACATATTTGGCATTCCCTTCCTTTACATATATTATCTCTTTGTCAATCCTAATGTTTCCTCCTTTTACCACTCAAATGCATTGTCCCTTCTTATTAAGAACTTGACGTTCATCCATGAAACTCTCCCTTTACATTCTCTAAAGCCTATTCTCGGATATAACCCGTATTTCTCCTTTTTAAAACTCTATCTTCTTTTATTGAATTTTTGACTATTATTCTTCATTGTGAGATTTGCATTCTTTTAAAAAAAAACTCATTGTTATCTCCCAAAAATCACTGTCAAAACTCATTGAAAATATATTATTCTTCATGTTAGCCATCAATATTTCCTTATGAAAGCTTGCAAGACTAAGCTTGATTTCAAGCGTAGTGTTTCTTCCTTCAAAGTCCACTTCAACCCAAGCTATCAACTTGAGGTTAAGTCATTGCAAACAAAATTGACATTTCTTTTTTCCCTCCAAATATATATGAAAATAAATTTGATTTTGAAATGAACATAATTAGAAATATCCTTTTGAAAGTCATTTAGAGATTTAATAAAACCAAACATTAATTCCCTGTAATTTACTTTAGCAATTATAAATTTAAATCATTTGTAGTGAATTTATCATATTTAAAGGCACAATTATAGCCTAAACAAACCAAAGACATTCAATAACATGATGGGTCTCCAATAATCAATTAGACTGGATTGATGACTGGTCCAAACACCTCATGCATCTTTGGGATAGTCCTTTTGAACTAGTGCAGAGGGTTAGGGACATTAAGATACTTAGGTCAAATATCCTTATTGGATAATGTAACTTCCTTCTTTCAATCAAATAGTTCAAGGCACCTTAAGGGTTCTATATCATAAAATTTGGTCTTTGGATTCCAAGATTACTTCTAAGAATTTTAAAATATTATTATATCCCAATCCAATGTGAATCAACTACACACAAAGTTCCAACCATCCACTATGTCTCAAACCCAACATAGACCCTTCAACTTGGCCTACTAGCCTACTAGGCCTTCTCAGACCATTTTCTTCAGTTTTCAATCAGACTCCCCAAAACACTTAAATTAAAGACTATTTAAAATATCATTTATGGAGTTTTTTAGCTTAAGTAAAGGTCAAAAATTGTTAATTTAGATTGATCTTGACAAAATGTCACTTTTACCAATTTTTAGGGGTCGATTGACCCTCTTTTACAAAACAAGTATAAGTTAAACTTATCCCCAAACCTTATAACTTCAAAAATTATTGTATTTTTATTCTAATCAATGTATTTTCAAGTCAATTTGGACTCATGACTTCATTTGACGCAAAAGTCCTAAAAACCTCCTCAAATCCCTCCTAAACTAGGGCTTCTTGGTTCTCCCACTTCCAGTTATTTCTATGACCCAAAAAAAGTTGAAATAGATTCAATAGAACATGCCCTAATAAATTCCAAAGCAAAAATATGGTCTCCTTAAGATAAATTTCTCATTTTTATACGTATACCAACATTTCATGCACCTTCAATAATCACCTCTTGATGATCACCCATTCATTATCATCTTCTCTGCAAATATAAGGTTAGTATCATATAATACATGTCATAGGGAATCTATTCTATGAGAAAAAAATGGATACATTCATAGAATAGTCCTGATCCCCATGAAAACCACCAGAACTGTCAACCAAAATGAATTTCCTGAGTCTGTCAGCACTATTTTCTTAATTCAGAATGCTTGGGATTACAAAAACATATGATGGATTTTAGAAAAACCTTTAAGCCCTACTTCTTACTCATCCACAAATAAAAATAAATGGAAAAAATCAAGTAATCATTTAACTTGCAAAGAAATGGTAGAGATTTTTTTTATTGCATTTCCTATTATAGTCCGTACAAAATGAATCTCCAATTAGACACACTTGTTCATTCATGCCTTACATTGCCTTATGTAGTGTTTTCTCAACTTCCAAAACTGATTCCAATTGGTTTTCATAGTTAAAATCCCCTAACTTTTTTTGATTACCATCCCCTCCTAAGACTAACTAGCCATTACATTTTAAAATTTAAATATGTAACTTATTCTTTTCTCAGTTCCTAATTACCTAAAATTATTAAATTGATCCTTTTAGGATCCCAATAAATCATATACAGGGTATAATACCCCTCTTTCCCCCATTTCCTTTATCAACCCTAGGGATTATATAGTTTGGTCCAATAGTCCTTTTAGAACCATTAGGACATTTTGATATTACATTTGGATCATTACAATGTAAAGTCATTATTGGCTCCAATATGGCCTAATTAACTCCAAATGACCCTTCAATGCCTCCTTTGTCTTCATAGTTCCTCTTGTATGTGTTTGGATGCTTGGGTGCTCTTGCACCATACTCCCTAAGAAGAAAATAACTCTTGTGCCAAGATTTGTAGGGCCTGGTTCTAACACCCTCCATCTTTCTAGAGGGTTCCTTGTACCCTGCTCCTCCATCTCATTTCTTACCTACATTCATAAGAAAAATAGAAGAAAAAAATATCATGTTTGTGCCCTTCCTAGGACATGGTTGTACAATTCTAATCTACAACTTCTCTCCTTCATTCTGCAACTTCAGATGTTGAACCACATTCATTACAAGTGGACACTCAATGTCCCCAACTTGTACAATGTCCAAGTCCCAATTTTTATGCTCTTTAGGACTGTAGTACTTTTTCATCTGCTAAAATGTTTTCTTCTCCTTCCAACCTGTGTCTTCTTCCTTATATCCTCACACTTTATCTCCTAAACATATCACAATATTGGCTCTTGTCACCACAAGGTAAAGGGCTCAACTCATATCTCCTCCCATCCTTATGAACTATGTACTTATTTGTATATCCATTATGGATAGTCCTCCTCTCATGTTTCCATGGTCTTCCCAAGATCACATGTCCACAAGTCATTGGGATTACATCACAAAGCACATGATCCTAATATGGCCCAATGGAGAAATAAACAAATTCACTCTGCCTAACCTCTACACATTTCTCTTGGATTACCTAAGTGGCTTTGTAAGGATTAGGACGATCAAATGTTTTTAATCCCAACTTAGATACCATATTAAATGAAACCAAATTATCATGAGCTCCTGAATCTATGATTAACTTACACAACTTTCCATGGCTTAAAAAATTTGTTTTGAAAATTGATACTTGTGGTGTTTGCTGCAGTAGTTTACCTTTCCTTATCATAAGAAAATATCCATCCAATTTAGGGTTCTCCATTAGTGGTTCCTTGTCTTATTTCCTCTCATCTTCCTGTGTCAAATGTACCCTTCTTTCCTTTCCTTTGTCTGATTCTTCCCACCTTGGAAATTTAAATGATGGATGCCCAAATTCATTGCAGTGGTAACACCTTCCAATAAATGTGTATTTTCCTCTTCCACCATCAAATCTTCCCCCTCTATAACCACCTCTTTTTTTTGAACCAAAGTCTTTTCCTTTTTTCTTATCATTTTTTTTTATGAAATTCATTATTTTTCCTTCCTCCTCTACCTCTCATTGATGATCCTCCCCTATTGTTGTTTCCTTGTCCATCTTGTTTTCTTTTCAACTTATCTTCTACCCTAACACAAATTTGAAAGAATTCCCCAAGTATTCTAGGTAAATTTAAACCTATTTCATCTTGTATGTTGAACCTAAGGCCATTAAGATACCTGGCCACTTTCTCTTCCTCATCTTCCACTCCTCCTCTTATGCTCAACTTAGGGAATTTATCCGTGTAGTTCATCACCTCCATGTCTCTTTGTTTCAAATTCTATCTCATCCTCTTTGTTTGGATTGTGAAATCTGATGGTAGAAACTGATTCTTCACCATAGTCTTCATCCTTTCCCACCTAGTAACCTTATTCAGTCCTCTAGTGGCTCTCTCAATCTTCACACTGGTCCACCAGGCCAATGCAGTACCCCTTAGCCTAGAATTAGAAAATTTCACCTTCTTGTTGTAATCACCCTAATTTGGTATACTTTAAATAGAGACCCTATTTTCCCTAAATGTGTTCATACCCTCATTTATGTCAATCCAAATATTTGATTATTGGCATAATTAATCAAAAATCAAAATAATTTCCTAAAATCAAAGTGATTTCATCACTACCTCACATTAGATACATTGGCCTATTTAAATTAAATCAACCCAATTAAATCCCTGGCTAAAGTAATTAATTAAAAGGGAATTAATAAAATATCTAAATACAACTTATCACTTGCACATGGAAAGTCAATCCATGAACCAATGAGAGTTCACTCACATGGATCACGAAAGATTCAATCCTCACCTCTCCTCACAAGTTGATCTCAACCACTAATTTCTCAAATTATTCCATAAAAGGATTGAATTTTGAGCTCAATAGGTCCATAATTTTTAGAATTCTAATTGCACTCTGATGCTTTCATTTTGATTTTGTGATTTCAACAGCTAATTAGATAACTTTTAAATTATTCTTTAATGAATCCTTCCATCATTTCTAGCATGACTTGCATGGTAGATATCTTGAGTTTCTTAATGAATCTTCCATTCTAGGATTGAATGTGTAACAGACTTAATGCATAATCCAAGGGAAAACTTATAGCTTAAATCATACTCTTTCTAGATAGGAAGCAATACGTCAATTTCCATGGTTTTCTTATGCTTTGCAATTTATTTCTATATTTCTAACCTATCATGCCCAAACATTTGCGCCCAAAAATGCAACAACTTTTTTTTTTGAAAAGGTGAAATTAATGTCAAGAGGGTCTAAGGGGAATCATAACTAAGTGTCAACCTCCCTTAACCCTGGTCATCTTCTAAAGTTAAAGATGCACAAGGTGACATTTAAATAAATGTTGAATAGAATTAAATTTAGGATAACGCTCGAAGTCTAAACAGGGTGAGGTTATAGGGATTCACATATCATCCTCTAATTTTTTTAATAGAGTTTGATGATGTGGGGGAAAAGAAAGAGGCTCCCTAAACTGAGTCTCCAGGGTCGTTGGGAAAATCTGGTATGTATGATAGCTGAAGGGTACTGTGTTTTAAAATACAACCTAGGGTGGGGCACTTTCATAATATTATTTTTATAATGGACAATATACTGGCCACATATATTGACCACATAAAAATAACATTATAAGCCCCCAAATTTATTTAAAAACTTTAATTAGATTTCCCTCTTAAATATTGCAATATTAATTTAGTTAATTATCGTATTACTATTGACAGGTCGGATAAAATGTTTCGAAGATATTCTTCTAACTCAAACGTTTAAGATTAGGTAAATGGTTAAAAGATTTAAAATCGCAGTTTACTGTCGAAAACTTAAATCGTTGAATAGGTCCTTAATAATTTAATTTACTAAACCTCATTAGAAATTAATTTCCTTGAAGCATTGTTGCAAATTCCATCCCGTAATTTCACTACAAGTGATTATACTATTGTTATAGATAGATTAAATTAATCCATTACATTTCCTCTCATTAATATAATTTTCATCATTAATTCATTTACCTAGTTCATCTCTTCAACTAAAAACAACCCATTCATACAATGTCTTAATTAATCTACCTAAAATATACTAAATATGGGAATGTAATCCTCCCTATGAAAAGGAACTAAAAGACTAAAGAACATTATAATAACTTAAAAAGAAGAAAAAAGTTCCCTCCTCTTTCCCATCTCAATTTGAAATCCTATCCCTAATTTCAAAATTAGGGTTAGGGTTCCAAAATGAGATAGCTAAATTTCATTCCCTCTTTTTTATATACCATCCTTTCTTTCACTCCCCTCCAAACCCTAACCTTTTTTTTTTGAAATCATTGGTGTGTTGCAGGTTTTTATCAATGGAGGAAATGTGAGCCAATATATCTCGTATATATATATATATATATATACAATATAGTATGTATATAAATGTGTGTGTGTGTGTGTTTAAACCCTAAAATGAAATCCCAAACGCGGCGGACTATGTTAAATCCGCGAGGAGGCAAAGGCGGCGGCATTGTTTTAACTTGCTGCAGAGCTCGACATTTTATTTAATATATATTGCAACGCATATGGTGATGGGGTGGGGTGCGGCATGGCCGACCCATGGGTGGCGCCGCCCCCACAGCCCACTACGGGTTGCCCCTTATACATAGTCGGCCACAGGGGTTGGGGTGGCTTCGGCCGCCCCTCCCCAATCGACATTTATTTAATTTTTTTTTATAATAAGTTTTTTTTTTAAAACGCATATAGTTAACATGCGGATGTTTTATTAAATATATATATATATATAAACATTCATATATATATATATATATATATATTCTTACTGTGAAACAGTTATATATATATCAGTAAGAGTTTATATATATATATATATATATATATAT
>MU227574.1:1519435-1533292 GCA_018584345.1 Thuja plicata | reverse complement strand
ATATGTATATGTATATATGTATATATATATCTGTGTGTGTGTGTGTACCAAGGCATTTTAGATATATGCTCATAGATGTTGGTGGGATTGTATGAACGGATGGGGGATAAGGGTTTATGCGTGAGGTTTGGTTAATGGGATGGAAGGATGGGGAAGGAGGTGGATAATGAATGGAAGGATGGAAGACTGGTAAACAAATAGATGTAGGTTTTGGAAAGATCATCATTGGCGCACACCTTGAAGGGCGATGGAGTATCGGAGGAGTAGAGTGTGAAGGAGATGGAAGAGAAGATGTGGATTTGGGGTTGTAAGGACCCAAAAAGGATTTGGAAAATAGAGGATGTTTAAATGGAGGATTGAAGGAATTGGGAGTAGAGAAAGCTATTGGATTAATAGGTTTGGATGCCAAGTTTGATTTTTCTTTGATATGCATTGCTTCAATGAGTAACTTTGGAATCCACATGAATTTATTTTTATTTTTGGGCCTTTGTGGCCTGTTGAATTTTTCTTTTGTTTGGAGCATATTTTTATTTTCTTGATCATGTCTTTTAGATGGGATATGTTGATCCTTGAATATTTGTGGATTTATATCTTTATGCATTTTATCTTTGGCATCCAATTTTCTTCCATTAGATAGGGTATGGGTGTATGAGGATAGATGGTGTGGAGATTTTATGGATGGAATAATGAAGGATAAATGTTTGAAGGAATTCAAGGATGTGTGCCTTTGTTGATCTTTCTTAGGTATTTGAGGTGATGTGATGGTGGACTTAGATATGGGGGGTGGAGGTATGTAAGGAACCAAAATAGATGGAAGGCAGAAAGGATTTTGTTTTTGGACATAAGGACCCAAAATGGATGTGGATGAGCAAGGGATGGTGTTTGGAACATAAGGGCCCAAAATGGATTTGGAAAATGGATGATGGGGATATTTGAATGGAGGGGTAGAAGGTTTAAAAACATCTTGATACATCCTTTTTCCAAGGGAATACTTATTATTTTGAACACACGATGCGAGTCCATGTGATGGGATGATAGGCTCTTGAAGGAAGCCATGTTGGATAAAGGTAGAGGAACTGCACTTAGATGTATGAGGTTTATGGGTGGATTGGATAGGTGCGATGGGATTTTGTGGAGGATTGGGATCATGACATGAAGTTAAAGGGGTACTTTGATCTTGACTTTGGGGAGGATTATGTGGTGGAATGAAAGGGATGATGGGATCATGGGATGGAAGGTGATCATGCAATGGAGTGGAGGGGATGGAATCATGAGATGGTGTAATTTGATCTTGACATGGAGGGTAATTATTAGGTGATGAAATGCAAGAGTTGTATTGATCTTGATTAGGAATGGGATCATGAAGGGGTTCTTGAGATGGAAGGATAGAATCTTAAAACAAAAAGGTATAAGAAATGTGTTTCTCTAGATTAGGAATAGGATCATGAGTTGAATTGATAAAGGCAAGGGGATTTTGGTATGGAGGGCTATAATATTCATCTAGAGGGGTGTAAAAATATGGAGAGGGGTCATGATATAAGGGGATTCTTAGATTGAGAGGAGAGGAATCCATGTTTGCATGCTTTGGAATAGGTTCTTAATGTTTTATGACTTGTGGGAATGGTGTGATGGATGGAGTGGAAGCTTTAAGTTTTATAGAATGGAGAGATGGAAGATACCTTCCTAGGGTAGATGGAGTGATGGAAGAATAATAAGGCTTATGAGATTGAGGTATGTCTTGATTTGGAAGGGATGGTGATGGCTTCATGCCTTGGGGTAATTGAATAACTTGATGTGGGGATTTATAATTTTCTTCTATTCCTTGGATCCAATCAATGGAAAGGGTAGTGTGGAATGGGGATGATGTAGGATTTGGAGGATTAGGATTGTATGGAGGTATAGGATTAGATGGAGGGATTTTTTTTTTCATGTTTTATATGGAAAAGGTAACTATGGAGGGAGTCATGTGTTGGTGAGGAATAATGAGATGGATTTACCTTGTCAAAGGTAGAGGAAGGATAAGAAATGGTAGATGAATTGGGATTGAATATGATGTGTTGAGGATTGATTTGGTAGGTGAGTTGGATTAGAGGTATGGTTTGGGGATTAGGGTTTAGCATATTAAAGTCAACCTTTTTGTGAAACCAATCCATATTCATTATGTTCAAATGAGGGGTTTTGGAATTGGTTTAATATGATGTGGATGAAGATTTAGATTAAGATTGGATGAAGTGAAAGATTTGAGGATGGATGAAATATGAACTTAGGACTTAGGAGAAAGATTGGAATTTGTTTTGATTTAAGAGCGCATGGCCTCAAGGATTTTGATTTGATTGATTATGATTGATTGGATATGAGGAAAGGGCCTCAAGGTTGGATTTGATTTGATTTGGATTTGGATTTAGATTTAAAGGTTTGAGACAAACCTAGGTGAAACAAGACCCTATGATGGTGAAAACAAAGGATTGATTTGGATGATGATATCTTGTTCTTCTTGGAGATAGATTCATGATCCTAAGAAAAATAGGATATGACTAAGAGAATTAAATACTTGAGAGAGACTGATGTTCTCAAAGTAATATGATTCAAATAGATTCTTGATAATGATGAGGGTATATGCAATACTTTGATAAATATTTCAACCTAAGATTTGAGATGAAAATATTGATGAAGGTGTGAAAGATAAGTTTGATTTGATGTGGGTTGATCTTGACTATGGTTGGATGTGGGTCAATGAAGATAAAAAGGATTAAAGTCCAAGGATTGTGATGGTTCTCCTAAGCCAAAAGTAGAAGACTTTATGAAAATTGGAATTAGAAGGTGATGTGAATGAAGATTTTGAAGTAAGAATGGATGAACTTTGAAAGATGGATGGGGGATGTTTGAAGACAAGGTAATAATTAAGGTGTGATTGGTTTTGGAAGAAGAGGAAGATGAATTATATTAGGATTGGATGAAATAATATGAGGTTGACAAATGGATTGGATTAGAAGAATGATGATCGGATTAGGTTGGAGGAAGATGAATGATTAGATTGGATTAAGAAAGAGGATGTTGATGTGGATTATAGGGAGGATTAGGATGGGGATTAGGAATATTGTGGATGTTTAGAATGGAATGATTAGAATGATTGAGAAGAATAAAAATGACTTGGAAGAGGTGATTATGATAAGAAGTATGATGATGATGAAGAAGTGGGTTGATGTGGAGATGACAATGTAGGATTCTTACTAATTTTGGACTTTTTAGGTCAATTTGTTCATTGGAAAGAACTAATTTTCAACATACATCAAAGGAATTGACTATGCTAAGTATACCTTGACTCATATTTTGTGCATAAATGACAGTTGTTAAAGATACATGTCTAAAAACTGTCCTAGAAGGGACAAAGAAACCTTGTAGGAGATAGGCAATTGTCACTTTAGGGAATTTGATATTTTGTTTGTGTATGTTCAAGTGACTCTTTCAAGCCACTTATGTTTTTACATGGTTTAACACAATGAAGATACTACAAAAATTATCTACCTTAATGAATTGGCTTCACATGAAATATTATAGGCCCATTTCTTGGTAGTCCTTTGGCTCACACAATAGTGTCACCCCCAGAAGGGCACCCATGTCTTTGCCTTTTTCTAGGTATTGTTGTCATGCTACGAAGATCTCTTTCACAACACAATACCCTGGGACATGTATGACGGGAAGCTTGGGGGGATAATATTCCCTCCCATTGCACTATAATAAGTCACCGTTCAGAGGTGAATCAGGTAGGATATTAATTAACAATTGCTAGTAAGATCCATGGTGGCCCCCCAATTGGTTTGTATGCATGTGAGACACTTAAGTCTCTAGTGGGCCACGTCGGCTCCTTAGGAACTATTTGCTTGATCCAAAAAGTCATCCACACAACACACCCGAGCTTGGTGGGATTGAGACAAGTTTTTGTTCAGTGTCTCATTTCTATACCGGCCAGGATATTTACCGATTTGAGGTCATCCTCTAAAGAGGAAATGCACCCTCTAGATAGGCCTCTCTAGAAGATATATTAACCTAAGATTTCTCTTCACCCAAGTTCCATGAAGGTGAGGGGAAAGGATATGACTATAGTGTAATCATAGCATCATGTAAATTAAGGGATCTATCTAATGACAAATAGTTTGAATGAAGTGTTGAAAAACACTTCTTCAAAAACACCAAAAAGAGTTCATTTTCCAAATTGAACCTAATTAGAAAAACTAAGTGTTTTCTACCTAAGCAAAAGACACAATAGTATGGTTAAGCATGCAATTTCAATTTATTTTTCACACATCAAGAAGGAAAGCATGTAAGAAAGGTGTGATTGTTTTGCCTTAAGTAATTCAAGATTTTGTGAGGTTGATTCCCTTATGTATTAAAGATTAGATGTGGTTAATTTATTTAAGAAACATGCATTCAAAGACTAGTGTTTAAAGCATACAAGTTCATTCCCAAAACCCGTTAAAATCCAAGGAAACCTGCATAAAAAATATTAGTAATCTTAAAGTCTTCAACCCTGAAATGCTGCAAAAAGGAAAACAAATTAGTAACACTTCAAATTAAAAAAAAAATAAATGTCTTCTGTGACAAGGTGGATAGATAAGGTTACAATAAATAGTCCACTAGAATCATGCTAGATACAATATGTTGATTCCTTAAATTTTACTAAGTCCAAAATTTCTTAAAAACCCTCAAAAACTAGAATCTGCATCTTAACTCCTATGAAGCTGAAACCACTCTCAAACACCCTTAAAGGATATATTTAAAATATATCTTAAAGTATAAGTATGTCACTTATACTTAAATGATATATTTTAAATATAGAACTAGTGCTGAAATTGGTCTAAAGCATACATAAGAATTCTGAAGAAATCATTCAATAAATACCCATCTCTCAGAACTAGTTTAAAATGCTTGAAATGTGGAGATGATAGTGATAGATCACATACAAACAATTAAGAGTGCAAACGATGATCTGTTTAGATAATGATTTGCGCAGATGACAAAGTTCTACGCAGACAATGAAGTTTTGTGCAGACGATAGTTGTTAAACACAAATGCCTATTCTGTGTAGATGATAGTTTTAAGCACAAACGACCATTCCATGGTGGAGATGACTCTGCGTGACGGATTCCAAAATGTGACAAAAAAATGCATAAATTTTAAAACATTTCAAATTTTAAGGGACGTGGGTCCCACTGGGCATACCAAAATGTATGTGATATAAATTTACATGTCCAAAACAATCACTAAAAAATACAAACACAAAGATTATCCATCAAATCCAACAAGGGTTAGCATATTTAAATGAAAGATTCAAAAAGACAAGAAGTTTACACCACAACCTCCGATGAGCCAAACAAGTGCACCCAAGACTTTTTGATTTTCTCTTAGAGAGGAATGTGTGTGTGCTCTCCCAAAAAAATAAACTAAATCCCACAAATGATTAATTTATGATTTAATATGGAAGCTAAAGAGTATGACAAAGAGCTCAAGAACAAGTATAAGGAACTTGTCTCAACCTTTCATCAAGATGATGATGCAAAGATCTAAGCTACCATGTTATGCATGATTCAATATTTATTTACCATTATTCTTAACAAGTAATGTCTAAGTGTGTTCGAAATAAACTAGAATGATAAAATGCTCAAAGAAATCCTAAAATGAAACTAACATGATAACAATGCAAACATAATGGATTCTTTTCTCTTGGCAAGAGCCTCTATTTATATATTTTTGGAGGGAAGGGAAGGGCTTGGATGAGGTGGAGAACATGTGGCATCCACATAGATGCCACATGGAGGACACAAGGGAAAATAACATTCCATGCAAAAATTCAACATAAGTCTTTAAGCTTTGAGAGGCTCAAGGTTGCTCACACATGTGTGAGAAAACCTTGGAGAATGGAGTGGGGGACAAAAAGGTGGCTACATTTAAGGAAGTAGGGTATATTCCTTGGTATGGGTTTCTCACACATGTATGAGAAACTCATTAGCACTAAAAAGGTGTAGGAATCACCTTTTTAGTCTAATAAGTGGGATTGATTAGCAAATAGCTTAATTAGGATGAGTGTGATGGGTGGTAGGGTAGGAATAGACTAGGTTTCTAGGTAGGATTAATAGGTCTTTAGGCTAGGCTTAGATTAATGATTCAAATTAGATTTGAATTTAATCTTGGTTTAGAGGAATATTAGAAATGTGAGAGAATAAATAAATTGATATTTATTTAAAAGGGGGTTTAATGGAGAAATGTATATAAATAAGATTTAATACATTAAAGGGGGATAATATTGAAATTAAATTTAAATACTATAGAAAGTGAATCATATTTAATTAAATAGATAGAAGAATATAAAAAATATAATTAATTAATTAAAATTAACTATAATGCCATAGGGATATTAATTAAATTAATATAAGGACATTTTTAGACGTCTACAACTACCATGATGGATCTTTGCAATACAAAACAATGAACACGTGAATCTTTCACACACTTTTTGCAACAGTGGAGAAAAATATTTGCAAGGTACTCAAGACAATTACCTGACTCTAAAAAGATGGATATCTTTATAAACAACTTAGTACCTGAAATGAATCACGCTTTACAAATGCAAGATTCTCCCATTTTTGACAGAATGATAAAGAGCACCATTCGTGCTGAAGAAGTTATGGTCAAGAAAGGGGAAATCACAGTCCAGAGTGACAATACATGCTCTAAAAACTATAACAAAAAACCTAAATGGTGTAAAAATAACAAAAATGTTGTTAATTATTGAGTGGTGGAAGCCTCGAATGTGAACGTTAAACTAGCTATGTTTAATCTTACAAACAACCTACAAGCAAGCAAAGAAGCTCAGGTAAAAACAACAATATGACGAGCAAACACTGATGCCAACATGAACTAGATGTGGATGCGTAGACCACAATGACAATTTACTCCATTGGGAGAACCTCTTGAGGTAGTTTTGAAGACTCTTTTGGATAACAAAATCATCACTTTATCAGAGTCAAAACCATGGGAACCAGAAGTAAAACCAAAGTGGTGGAACGATAATGCCTATTGTGAGCTCCATAAGAATAAAGGACATAAGACTAATGACTGTGTTAAACTCAAACATGTTATACAAGATCTCATTGATGGAGGAAAGATCAAAGTTGAAGGACATACAACTAATCAAGATCACATGACATATAATAAACCATTCCCAACTATAAAAAAGGAGAAGCCTCTAAAGGAAAAGGAAATGAAGTCAATTACACCTATTCTCATAATGATAATGTCATCAATATGTTGGACATAAATACCAAATCAATCAATATGATCACTATCAAAGGTTTCAAGGAAAATTTGGCACATTCAAATGCGGTAACACGAAGACAAACACATATCACAATAAAAGGGGTTAATTCCTAATCTAAATAGGAAACATCATTTAAACCATCTATTGTCAAAATTCCTAAACCAGCAATGTCAAGACAAATGGTTCCTACAACTTCTGCTAACTAAAAATTGGTGGACCAATTACAAAGAGCCTCGACTCAAATCTCTATATTTGAGTTATTGAAGATCTCTTCAGTGCATAGGGAAGTTCTTGAACAAGCTGTACATTCTGCTAATATTTTGAAAGACATAGATGTAGAAAAATTATAGGCAATGATCAATCACATATCAACTCCACATTATCTCTTTTTTTTCAGAAGAGGATGATAAATCTTTAACTCATCCCCATAATCAACCCCTTCACATTGAGGTCATGATCCATAAAGACCATGTAAAATATGTATTGATAGATTGAGGCACAGGATTGAATATATGTACTCTTAATCTGGTCAAAGCATTGGGTATTTAAAAAAACACAATTGATTCAAGAAGTAAGATAACCATTAAGGCTTATGATGAGGAAGAAAGGTCATCCAAAGGACTAGTTGTTTTACCAACAATAATAGGACCAATAGAACAAAATGTGATTTGTAAAGTTCTTGATCTACCATTGGCCTATAACATACTACTAGGGAGACCTTGGATACATGAAATGCAAGTAGTATCATTTACTTACCACCAATGTATCAAATTCCCACACAATGGGGTGAAGTAACAATTCCTGTAGATTCAAGCTACACTTGCAACAATATCAAGGTAGATAGTATGGTTCCTCAAAATAAGGAATTTCCAAAAGAGTTCCCAGCTAAAACCTCTAAAGACATAGTGATGAGAAGCTTTGGAAAGACATTAAAGCTTGAAGAAACTAGCATGGGGGAATACAAATTAGATATAACACCATCATTGGCTAACATTCCTATATCTATGAGATCATATAGGAGATCCTCCCCCTCTTTTACCCCTTCTGCATCAAAAGGAAAATACATTCATGAGCCAATTGGTATGGTTAGAGCTACAACCTCTCACAAAGAATAAAATTAAGATAAAGAAGTCTTAGCTTCGATCTATAAAGAGGAAAAGAGAGAAAATGAAGTAAAACATGTCAAGATATCCTCAAAAAAATATAGCAAAGGTTACGACCTTCTCAAAAAAATGGGATACAAAGGGATGGGACCTTTAGGAGTTAAAGGCAAGGGACTCATTGAGGCTATCCATATGGAGTTCAGAGACACTCAAGACAAAACAGGGCTGGGTTTCAATAACAACTCAAAACACCCCACTTTAAGAGAAGATCCAATCTTTGATAAAGGAAGTGATGACTTGAAAAAGAAGAAACTAAAATCATACCCTGGACATATGAAATATTATTGCATATCGGTACTGAAGATACAAGATACCAAGGAGAATGGTATGTATCTAATTTTGGAGAACAACTAGAAAACCATGTTCCTTTGTTGTCACAAACCAATGTCCAAGAGGTAGAGAAGGAAGAAGAAGAAGATTCTTCGCGAGTTCAGAAAGCAGAGGAATTCCATGAAGAAACCCCTCAAGAAAAAGAAGAAGACATAAACAAAGAAGAAGAAGCAAGTATCTCAAACACTTTTCAAGGGTTATCTCCTATAAGACAACAACAAGATGTACATCTTAACTGGGGGAAACTGGTGATAGTTTCACATGTCCTAGATCTACCACACTTTAATTCAAAAATGGCCAATAGGGTACACCAGATAACTAATTCTGAATTTCTAAATCCATCTGATGACAATATCTCAAATTCATATGGTTATGAATGGGATCACATTTCTGATGCTACCATGGATATTGAGGTAGATGTAATCCATAAATTTGTACCTTTACTAGAAAGGGGAGAGAGTTCTAATACTGCCCATAATATAAATGTTGTTATAGACATGGATGAGGTGGTGATGCCTAGCATAATTGATATAGCCACAGGTGTCTTAATAGGACCAGAGGAGTATCAAAGGATATTAGACAAAATTGATGGACCAAGAGAGAGAGGAAGATGAAAGTTCCAATGATGAGTCGCTAGAGTTAGGTCCGCATAACACTAACAATGAAACTAATAATACCAATCTAACTCTTAGTGATCTAAACACTATATAGGGAAATTTAACATAATTTGTCTTGTCAGTTAATAGTATTGACACTGACGTGATGCTATCCTTAAAATCCTCTGAATCATTATGCTTCCTAAACCCTAAACTTATTGATTGGATAGACTCAAAACCCACTCCTATCATGAAATTTCCTAATGACTACACTTTGGACTGATATCTAAATGCTTGTGAACCCTATCCCTCTTCCACCAATGCAAGGAGCATGAATCTGATAGAGAAGGATGTCAAGTTTCTTAGTAACAAATTGAAAAGTAAAAAGAAAAATATAACTGATGGTGAAAACCATGCTGTGGCAGTATCAGATTCTAAAAAATTAAAAATAAAAGACGTATCTAATGGTGAAAACCTCTCATAGGTGCCAAAATATGAGATTCTTGATATCCTCCCTAAGAACTTTAAAGAAAGATCTTAAGTACTAATAGAACCGACACAACCAGTAAATCTGGGAATGATAGAAGTTCTTCAATTTTTCCATGTGGCACAATCCTTATCAGAAGAAGAAAATACGTAGTTTACCGAGTTCCTTACAGAGAAAAAGATCAAATTTGCATGGTCTTGTACTGATATGAGTGGATTAGATCCTGAATTAATAATGCATCACTTATCTATAGCTCCTGGGATAAAACCTGTCAAACAAACATTAAGAAAGATGCACCCACATGTGGCATTGTTGGTAAAAGTAGAGCTAGAAAAACTCTTAAAGACTAGATTCACAAGGGTCATCATTTATGTAGGATGGATTTATAATATATTCCTAGATTCTAAAGTAGATAAGTCTATCAAAATTTTCAAAGACTTTAGAGATCTAAACAAAGCTTCTCTTAAAGATGACTTTCCACTGCCAAATATTGATATGATTATAGACCTCACAACAGGATATGAAATTTATTCACTCATGGATGGATTTTTAGGCTTTAACCAAATAAATATTGCCCCTGAAGACCAAGAAAAAAAACATTTACATGCGCATGGGGAACATTTTGTTGCAATGTAATGCCATTTGGGCTAAAGAATGCCAGAGCTACATATGAATGAGCTATGACGATAATATTCCATGGCATGATACATAAGAACATGGAGGACTATGTGGATGATCCCTTAGCCAAGTCAAAGATAAGAACATCTCACATCGAAGACTTGAGAAAGATACTATATAGAATGGAATAATTTAAACTAAGGCTCAATCCAAAGAAATAAACACTTGGATTCCAATCAGGGAAGCTCTTAGGGTTTATTGTATCGGCTAAAGGAATTGAGGTGGACCCAGAAAAAGTGAAAGCAATAATGGACATGCTATCCCCTCATAACATTAGTCAAATGAGGACTCTTCAAGTAAGACTCCAGTCAATCACAAGATTCATGTCTCAACTAGAAGATAGAGTGCAGCCTTTCAAAAAATTGTTACATAAAGGAGTAAATCTCAAATGGGATGAACACTATGAAAATAACTTCAAGGAATTAAATGATTATCTAGCTGATCCTCCTATTCTAATGTTGCCTATTCATGGAAAATAATTTTTATTCTATATTTCAGCTACGACTACATCACTTGGAGTATTGATAGCACAAGAGGATGATACCAAGAAGGAAAGAGTGATTTATTATATCAGCAGGACATTGGTTTGTTATGAACTCAACTATAGTATCATTGAAAAGGCTTGTCTGGCAGTTGTTTTTGCATCACTACATGATTTCTCATACAACAAAGCTTATTGCAAAGATTGATCCTCTCAAGTACCTCTTGAGTAAAATAACATTGACAAGAAGGCTAGAAAAATGGGTCTTAATACTCAGTGAATTTGATATAGAGTATGTAGACAGAAAAGACATTAAAGGAAAAGTGCTAGCCAATCAATTGGCTGATTCAAGAACCAAGATATTGAGGACCTTTGTATAAAGTTTAACATTACTCAGGATTGTTCTTCCATCTATTATCCTCAAGGTAGTGGACAAGCTAAGGCTTCAAACAAGAACATTCTAAAAATCCTACATAGAACTATGAGTAAGTCTCACAGAGACTGGCATTTGCAATTGAATCTAGCACTATGGGATACTACTACATTTGGGGCCAAATTTTGACAGAAACTTCTGACTGATAATTTTTTTTTAATGAATTTAGTATTTTTTTTGTAATAGGCCCCGATGGTGTCAGTATTCCAATGGGTTTTAAATAGACCATCGAGATTCTGACAGTTTTGGGGTGTAAATGGAAAAAAAGTGAAACGCCCAAATAATTTTTATTTTGATTACAGAGAAAAGGAGTGGGAGAAAATGCGCGGGTGAAAGCTGAGCATAAGAGAAGGTATGTGATTTATTCATCTTCATTGCATTTTATTTTATTTGATCATGAATGGTCTCTAAAATGACCGCATTCTACTGGTGTCCTTCCCTAGCCCGTGATTTATCTCTATTATTTGATGTTATTGGTGTTTGTTCTCAAGGATATTGATTTACTATTTTGATATGTTTGAATTCACATTTGTTGATATTACTGGCATGTTTAATGACACCATTATATATTGCTGAGATGATCACTGAAATGATCACATTCTACTGGTGTCATTCCCTAGCCCATGCTTTAACTCCATTATTTGATGTTATTGGTGCTTGTGCTCAAGGATATCAATTATTTTGAAATGTTGTCTGTGGTTATCAAATGAATAGCCTGTGAGATTCTAGCTAGGCTCCATTTGTATTGATAGCTTAGTGCATCAAATTTATTGTATCATTCATAGTTAAGACTTTGTTAAAAGGAAATAGGATAAATAACGATTTTGACTTATTTTCTGTATTTTGATCCCTAAGTGGCTTATAACCCTAGAGAAGTATATGCAGATTTATGGATGCAATTGCAGGATACATAGTAACCAATAATTCACAAGAAATCCATGCATCCAATGGCCTAATCATTTGGACCTTGACTGTTCCCTCAACAAGTGGCTCTTCAAAATCGGGTTATCATGCAATCAATGAGTGGTCCTTCATTCTCCTGGTCTGCCCTGCATACAAAGATATTGGAAATACACAATACAATGATAACAAGTCTTTCAAAATACCCCTTCCCTCAAGGAACACTATCAACCATCCCTTCCACATAGCATTTCACTGTTGTATGAGTGGATTGTGCAGGAACAATTAACATTAAACAAGGAGCAAACTCCTCAACACATCTTAGAAACCATTGAATTCAATAATAAATGAAACCTAACACCAACACTATTCCTTCCATTCACTTCTACCAAGAATAAAGCATTTAATCCATTCAACATTACATATAATCATTAGACTAAGATGGTTGGTTGGATGCACAAAGATTTCATTGTTGTTTTTTTCTTTTGCAATGTGACATTACAACAACCTTTGCTTTCAGTTTGTATAAAAAACTACTTCCATCATCCTTAGCTCATTACTCTTTCCTGCTACTGTAGCGTATGCTTCTACTATTCACTCTCTATGTACATTTTCTTTTGTTGTGTGTGTCATGTGCTTACTCTTGCATTTCCAATTCTGTAATGTGATCATTTTTTTTATTGTCTTCCCTAGATCATATAGTATTATAGATATTTTTCTCTGTTAGGCTGCCATGTTGAAATGCAAAAAAAACTTCTATTACAAAATTTTAAACCCATCCATTTTATTGTGATTAGATTGAATCAAACACATAAGAAGATTGGTTTTGTTTCATCTCATTCAAAAATGATTATGCCACAATTTTCCCTTATGCTTCAGTAATCCAATGTATGTGCAGGGTATGCTAAAACATGGTAGTCATTACAGTAAAGAAGTTAAAATTTAAACCAATCTATGAGCAAGATATCAGAATTTGAATCAATAATTGTTAGTACATTAAAGAATGTAGTAGTTTGCAACATTATGTTTGATAAAATGTGATGCCATGATAAATTCTAGGGCTCTATTGTATTCTGCATGGATTAAAAAAAGCCTAATTTGAGGTAAGGCTATGGATTGTAACTTTTTTGTATTTGATTAAGTTTTCCCTTGCCCCAATTATGAATCTGGCACTTTGTATTACATCATGAAATTTAGATGCACCCAAAGTCACCATGTAAAATCCCTGGTCTCAGAGCCATAAATGACATATTCTGGAATTGTTTGCATTTTCTAAGCTTGTGCCTTAGCAATAGTTATGTCAGTTAAGTGCTAGCCAAGAGCATTTTTCTTCTTCTAAGTTTTAGTGAACCATTTTGTATCATATATCTGTTGAATATAACACCCACAACAATTTACAAGCATAAAAAAGAGATGCATTCAATAAATCACATGCATAAACAAGAGACACATTAATTTGTTGATTGAAATTTTG
>MU227574.1:1481712-1505418 GCA_018584345.1 Thuja plicata | reverse complement strand
CAACAAATCAAGGGTTATATCAACCTTTACCAATTCCCTCTAGACCATGGGAATCAATCTCAATGGATTTTGTAATGGGGTTGCCTAGAACAAAACAAGGTTTTGATAGTGTTTTTGTGATAGTGGAAAGATTTAGTAAAATGGTCCATTTTGTACCATGTAAAAGCACAAATGACGCTTCTCATATTGCACATATTTTCTTTAAAGAGGTAGTTAGGATCCATGGTTTTCCTCAAACAATTGTATCTAATAGGGATGTGAAGTTTCAAGGCCACTTTTGGAGGACACTTTTCAAGAAACTTAGAACTAATCTAACATACAACTCTACCTATCACCCACAAACGGATGGGAAAACTGACAGGGTAAATAGATCCTTAGGCAATCTCCTAAGATGCCTAACCAAATAGTATGCTCAGAGTTGGGATCTACCTTGCCCCAAGAAAAGTTTGCATTCAATGACTCCATGAACAGGTCAACAGGAAAGGCCCCTTTCCAAGAAGTGTATGGCCTTCATCCCAAAGGACCATTGGACCTAGTAGAACTACCATTTGATTTCAAAATCTGTGCTCAAGGACAAGAACTAGCGGAGCTTATTAAAAAGGTGTAGCATGAGGTAAAAGAAACACAAAAAAGATCCACTTTGAAATACAAGGAACATGCAGACAAAAAAAGAAGGGAAATCCACTTCAAAGTTGGAGACAAGGTATGGGCATTCTTGAGGAAAGAGAGACTTTCTAAGGGTAAATATTCTAAACTTCACATGAAAAAATTAGGACCATGCAATATCCTCAACAAAATGGGTGAGAATGCATATGATATCTCTCTTCCCCCTACCTTGCAAATCTCTCCAATTTTCAATGTTGCAGACCTCACTCCCTACAAAGGTATAACAGGTCCAACAAATGAACAAGGTGAGTAGATAGATATGAATGATGAATAATATGTCACCAAACACCCTCAAAGTAAACTAGTTGAGTTTGAGGAAATTTTGGACACCACGTTGCTAAAGCAGACCAAAACCAAGAAATACATGCAGTATCTAGTCAAGTGGAAAGGACTCCCCAACATAAATGCAACTTGGATGACTGAAGACCAGATCAAGCAACATGGAACTTCGGTGGAACAGTTACCCTCAAGTAGGAACTTAAGATTTAAAATTCAAGGGGAGTATGGTGAAGGATCACCCTCACAAAATAAGAGTCTTTGATGCTCTCTTGGATCGTTTGATGATCCTAGTAGTCTTTAGGACACTCTATAAATAAAAGGTTATGATTGGACCCCACTTGTAAGACCTAGTCCCAAGTTTGGCATTGATAAGCCATTGGTCAACAGGGCCCCTAAAACCTTAGAATAGGATATTTCCTTAGGATTTAATGTTTTAAATGTTTGGATCCATGTTGTATCATTAGACTTAGGGGTAGACCGAGTTGGGTCACCTAGGATAGAAAAGTTGCTAAAAAGTTGTAAACATTCCCCCAATGGTCATATGGTTTGAAAATCAGTTAGTAACTGATGGGGAAACATTCATAAGCCCTACCAAGTGGGTGGAAGGAAGGATGATGTAATTTTGAATTTCAAATCAATAAAATACTACCATTTGTCTACAAATTCTGAGAACAGTTACAATGTATAGACTCGTATGGATAGGAGAGCATGATATTTTGAAACCAAAATTTTTTACTATGAATCTAATTTAATTTTAAATTGATTTCACGATTTGATCAATTCTAGTTTGGAAGTTATCAACGTTTTGGTCTGACTGCCTAGATTGTAGGCCTAAAACTAGGGTTTCAATTTGTTTTGTGTATTCTAATCGATTCCACCATGGGAATCTGATGCCCCTTGGTGGAATTCAACTTTTGTCTATGAAATTTAAGATTATGCAAGTTAGATGTGGTAACTTGCAGGGAGATGGATTTTCCATGATGCCCTAGGTGTACATCCTTATGTGTGCACCCACCAGCGACTGGGTACAATCAACATAACTATTTTTTGGGGATTCACCAAGACCTCAAAATTAGGATTTAGAGTCCTTATGAATTCCCTCACATGTTACCATAATTTTTTTGGGCATTGGTTTGGAGGAAATAGCACTTGTAGTGCAATAGTAGACCTAATTAGGCCTAATAGCCTTGTCTAGATTAGGTGATTTCGCATTCCTCCTTCAGTTTCACATCTTGGTGCTTGGATATGATCCCTAAAGCCCCAAAGGGTATCTGAATCTCCAACTTGTTCAATACATTGTATGTAATTATTTCTATCTAGGATCAAAATCTCTCCTAGGATGGGCTACAAGCCTAGTTTGGGGTTTGTGAAGCAACTATGTTGTATGGGTTACTTTTAGGTGAAAGAACCATTGGAACTAATTGAATAAGACATAAGTAGACCCCACCTATGAGTATAGGTCACCAATGGTCCATTAAGTCATTTTGGGGTTATTGCTAGAAGTTTGGGTCAAAGTTCTTGTGAAGTCATCTTTGATAGAGGGTGTAATAGGACTGGTATAACCTAGTGATTAGGTTCCTCTTTTGAGTTTCAGGTTGTGAAAACCTAACCAAGTCCTTGTCCCACACTTGTGATAAGTGTGAAACACTTTGGATTTCAATCAAGGAGTTTTGGGTGGTACATTGCCCCATTTTGGGTCACATTGAGGCTTCCACTTATCCACTCTGCATCAAAGTCATACACAAAATTTGATTTCCCATAGAATTTTCTGCGAACATAAGCAATACCATTTCAAAGAAAATTGAATTTGGGCCAGGGTTGAAAATGCATTATTGGCATACCTTTATCAAGGTAAGTCATGTTCTTTTGTATTTACAATATATTTATAAACTGCATGTACTTCTCATTGTATTATGTGAGAAAATAATGACATGATTATTTTTATAATTGTTGTAGTATGTGCTACCCCTATCTCTCCCAGATAAATTTGACAAGAACATCAAACAAGTGATATATGATATTGGAAAATACATGAGGTAAGAAATGATATTTGTTCAATTTTTTGTATATATTGTAAAGTCTTGTGTTTATATATTTTTGTGTCTTGAATGTCTTGTAGGTGGTTGTCATCTAAAGAAATCCATAAAGAAGATATAAAATATTGGAAGAGAAGAATCCCTCATCTAATGTGTGAAATTCAAAAGTGTCTACCTTCAACCTTTTTCAATGCACAAGAACACTACCTCATACACCAAGTTGAGGATATTGAATTGTGTGAACCTATACACACTCGGTCAATGTGGATGGTTGAGAGGCACTTGCAATTTTTGAAGGTTTTGGTTCAGCAAAGAGCATGTCTTGAGGGTTCTATGGTGGAGGGATATATGGTATACTAGACTATGGTGTACATTACTAAATATATTCCTAAGCTTGCAGCAATGATCCATATAGATCACATTTGGGATCTCGACACCATTAAAAAATTTGAAGGGGAGTACTTGATGGGGAAAGGTAGAATGAGGAAAGTGAGAGGTAATAAATTATAAGATGTTATTGTAGCTGTTAATTAATTATTAATCTTCAAAATTAATCGGTTGTAAGTCATCTATTTATTTTTTATACAGCTGCTCAAGAGTGGGATGCAATACATTTGTATATTGCAAATAATCAAGATTGGATGACAGTATGGATTGAATGATGTCATCATTTAGGTCGCACATTAACATGGGAAGTTGTGTCTTCATTGGTTAATTAAGCTCATTGTAACAGAGATCCAAATGTTACGCAAAGGGAAATAGATTTAGCACATGGTTTAAGAGATTTCCAGGTATGTATAAATTTGTTAATCACCCGTACGTTTATGAACAACCGATGCAATAATTTATACATGTTTGAGATATTTTTGCAGGTCAAACACCACAAAGCTATGTTTTTCAAAGGTCATAAATTTCGCATCAAAAAGTTGGATGACACAAAGAAAACTTGTGATTCTAGGATAAGTGTAGTCTTTCAGGTGACTAATATTTCATGTAGAAATGACTTACATCCTCGAGAGTCTAAAAATTGATACTATGGCATTTTGGATGATATACTTGAGTGTGACTTTAATTCCTTTAGATTAGTTCTCTTCATCATCAGATGGTATAGGCTATGACTTAATCAAAATGATCCTGATAGAAGTATTATTGGACATGACAATGGATTTCCAATGATTAATACAAGGTGGTTTGAGCTGGTTGGGGATGAGCCCTATGTTCTTCCAAGCCAATGTGAGAAGGTATTGTACTCAGAGGTTCCACATAAATCAGGTTGGTTGTTTGTTGTTAGACATGATCCAAGAGGAAGGTTGATGAGGTATAATGCGATGGAAGAAGAAGATTTTGAACAACTAGAAGATGATGTAGATGATGATCACAAACAATAATTAGTCGATGATGTTCCTGACACAACTTTTCTTCAAGAATAAGAAGAAGATGATGACGATGATGATGCTACTGATGATGATGATGATGATGATGATGATGATGATGATGATGATGATGATGATGATGATGATGTCAAATATGATGATGACAACGATGACGACAATGACGGTGGTGGTGATGATGTCAACAACAACGATGATCATGGTGATGAGTTGGATGAAGATGAAGACAAATGACATGAATGAAATGTACAGTTACGTGATCACTGCTTAATCTATTTAATATTGATTTCTTGATTGAAATGTGCAGTTATGCAATCAATGCTTATCTAATTAATTTGTGATGTACCTTTTAATGTTTTTAATTCATATGGAATGCTTATGGTTTTTAATGTGCTTACTATGTATTTTTGAGTATATGTATCATGAATTTTTTAGCTAACATAAGATAATTGAATTACATATGTAGGTACCTGACCTCCTTTCACAAGCATCCCACACATTCTCATGGATCGATAGGTATAAGTCAATATACCCTATAGAGATTAATGTATTTCACAATTTGCAAAATATCTCGCATTACTTGCTATCTCTCTCATTTGATGGAGTGCAGGTAGCAACAAATAGGTATTTTTCATATGTGTCTTCCTCAAGCGAAGGAAATATAGAAATGGAAGAAGAAAGTGATTCATGTAGTATGTCTGAATTAGGAAGATGAACTAGAGGTCAAAATACTAGAAGGAAATTCAATAAATGCATGAAATTTTTCCTTGCTCAAGGGGGGTCATGTTCTTATGATGATGAGAGAAAAGGCGACATCGAGGTTCCCTCTAGGTATTAATATCTATAGAAACAATGGGTCCCCAAGGAACTTCCCTGAATAAACACTGATTTTAGTGTTAAAGGCAAGATATATCGCATTGCACCATCATCAATACATGGTTTGGGCCTATTTTCCATGGATGGCATAAAGGTCTCTTACAACAAAGTTGTCAAATTGATGGATTGTGTTGGACCTTGTTACGATTACAAAAATTGCATGCGAATTGTTCAATAAAAAAAAATTATGCATAGGTATGCACTCTCGGCAAATTATATTCAACAAAAAGACAATGACCAAAGTAAAAGAGTGGCTATATACATTAACGGAAGGCCAAAAGAATCAGGGAATATTATAGGTTTTATAAATAGCACATGACCTCTGTCAACTATTAAGCAACCCAATTGCATATTTGAGGTGCGCGAGGGAAATCATGTATTTGTATGTGCAATAAAATCAATAAGTGCAAGGGAAGAGCTGCTTATTGATTACAATTTGAATCACATAGATACAAATAATGTCACTATCATGGGGGTGCAAGTACATACTATGTACCATTAAATAATTAAGTTTTTTTGCCAGCCACATTTAGAGAGTCTCCTCACTGTCCACCTCATCTCCATCATCATCTTCTAATGAAATTTATTAATCTAGTCCTTTCTAATTATTGGTTAACTTTAAATAATAACATAGGGCCACAATATGGAGAAACCACATAGAGGGGACAATGATGATCCTGCATGCACTTCTTCCCAGCAGGTAAACCTCTTTGTTATTGTACTACACCTTAGATAGAAGAAAAATGTTAAATAGTGTTTTTTATTATATTCTTTTCATCACTTTTTCAGATTAATTCTAATAGTGTTAATAATATTGTTGTCACAGACAGGTGGTCAGTAGAGAAAGGGAAAGGAACCCGCAGTCCCTTAGGAGGATTCCTTTGACAAGGACCTCGATGTTGATTTCAGTATTTGTGATGACCCGGCCTCTACAATTAAAAAATGCCTCCAAAAATTTGGAAAAAGAGTGGCTCAATTGGCATCTATATTCCCTCTGACTCCTGAGTCAAAAAAGAGGGCAACTGAATTGATGTACCTATCTCAAAATTACAAAGTAAGTATTAATGTAATTTTTAATTATAAAAAAAGTTCAATAATAGTTTTTATGTTATACTAGTCTTTTATGTCATTAAAAAATAAGCGGATGTGTTGCTTTTACAACTTTTTTTGCGTAATTTTCATCCTCACGGCCATGATGAGGGTACTCCAGCTGCTTCAGGTAGATCACATGTTGGACTATTTTTTTTTACCCTCTAACAATATTGTCCATGCCAATCACTACTTTTATTCTGCTCTAACAATCTTATTCTTCAACATGTGTCAATGATCATTTACTATCGCCACCTCATACAATGGCAGGCTCAGATGTACTGTGTTCTGCAATGTTTGAAATGTGTAGCATGGCCACAGATGCCATGGCACCACCTAATCATACATAGATTTTATTTTCTTTGTCATTATATATATATGTTTATTTCCCTTGAAGTATTCTTTCTTAGGGGCATTTCGTAATGGATTCAATTTATGCAATAGGAGATGCATCACTTGATGGTGAATTTCCTAGATGTACTCATATTCCTAGTACAGGAACGATGAAGGATTGCATATTGCTTGTGAGAAACGAAGGAGTTCCCTTGAAAATACAAAAAACTTCCAGGTACTTTAAATATTGGACCTTTCTTTTACTATAATATTGTATGTTAATTACACCTTGCACTCAATATGAGAAGCTTACATCTATTGTGTTCTTATTTTATACTATTATATCCTTCGACTAATGATCCCATGATTATTTTGCAGGGAATGATGTTTTTTATGATAAAATTAGTGACGAGTGTTTGCAGATATTCGGGCCCACCATCTGTATAGGGTGGAACATCATAACCAAACTAAAACCCCAATCCACTATTTTGATTCCATATCATTGCTAGGATAGTTATCATTACATCCATTTCTTAAACTATATTAAAGGTAATTACTAATTTCACTTCATTTTTTATTCTAACACTATTTTTTCTTAAAAGGTGGAAAAACCAAGATATGAAGTAAAAGGATGCTCTCGTAGAGAGTATGAAAAACTTATTTGGACCCTGCATTTGAGAAGGGTAAGCTGCTTCAAAAAGTTGGGATATGTTTGAGGTATATTAGGGATCAGTACAGGTGTACATTGTCCAAAATCTCGAAGTACCAACGCCCCCCTTGCATTCTTGATTTCAAGTGGCAACAACTTATTCTGGATGCGAACAAGAAAAATGAAATAAAAAAAGGAAATACACCACCAGACCATAGAGAAAGGTATGTGAAACTGCTAAGAATGTAATTGTGTACTAAATACTCTTCGTATTTATATGAACTAACATATTTTTATCTCTTCATAGATTTCCTGACACATCAAATGCAACAAAGGCAAGACTACAAAAGCACGGGCAACACAAGCTAGACTCTGGCGGTTATTCCAAACTTGTTGCACGAGTTGTAAGTGCTAATATTGTCAGAATTAAATGAGGAAAAATCAATCTGTAGATGGATTTTAACACTGAAAATAATAATTTGATCTTTATAATATTTATTTATAATTTGCAATTTCTTTTGTTTTGATTAAACAATGAAATAAAATTTGATGATACCAAGAAAAAATGTAGGGCACGGAGTTCAATATAGTTTTGACAGAAGAGGACAAGAGAATTGGCTTCCAACAAGGCTATAAAGCCGTGGCAGAAAGAATAAGAAGTGCACAAGGTTCTACTGATGGATCCATCATGGTAAGTAATCTAAATAGATGATATTTCAAATTTAAATATTTACCAATTAGTTTATTTGATGTTAAGTTCCAACATAAAGTGAGTAAATTTGTTTTAAGTAAGAAAACAATGATAACATGAATGCGTATGAAATTGAAATGCAGCCTGCCGATTCTAGCCATACACAACCTGTGTGTGAGGATGACAATGAGGATGTGCATTAGAGTGATGGAGGTATACATTTGTTATTCAATTTTTATATGTAACTATTAATACAAGTAAACATCTTAAATTCATTGGCTTAGTAATATGAATTTAATTGCAATTGGTGTTTGGATTAGTGTAACAATTTGTATTGCAGCTGTAGAGAGTTTAGAGGCCGATGTTAATGAGCAGGTTGAGGTTGAGGTCGAGGCCAGAAAAACTGATCTCGATGTTGATGATGTGACTAGATCAGGTAAAGAGCTATACGATTATAGCCTTTAAAGTACTGAAATACTTTAAAATGTTTTTAATGTTTTTAATTATAATAAAATGTTTTTAATTTAAACCTTTTATATGTTATTGTAGATGACCCCCCTTTGCATCTACAGAGAACTAGGCATGCATTGATATCTAATGAGAGGGGAGATGATCATGCTGATATCGATGCTCCTCTGAGTGATTACTTCTTAAAAAAGAGAAATCAAAAGGAAAAAAGAAATGATTGTCATCTATGCACCTTAATTGATAATGACTGATTTTTATATTTCAATGAATATAATTATGTGTTATTGAATGTTCATAAATTTTATAATGTGTTAATGAATGTTATTGTGTGATAATTAATGAATGTTACATTTTATTAATGGATGAAATAATGAATGAATGTTAGATGTTAACGAGGAATTTAGAGTGATGTTAGGGGGGGGGGGGGGGGGGCCAAATGAGCTTCNGAAATAATGAATGAATGTTAGATGTTAACGAGGAATTTAGAGTGATGTTAGGGGGGGGGGGGGTGGAGCCAAATGAGCTTCCACCTTCATGTGGTTGGCCCTATTTAGTACAGAATATAAAACTATTCTCGAAACAAAGTGAAGCTCAATAATTAGGTTGTTTCTTATATAGGGTCTCAATGCTGACTTGTGTTATTTGTAGATGATGAAACACATCCAAATAATTAGGAAAGAATTGAATTACTCCAACTCCTTCATGAGTTATTTTAACAAGCATTTCTCCTTCCTCATCATCATAGATTATAAATTATTTGGATGTGTTTCATCATCTAGAAATAATTAGGGTCTCAATGCTGACTTGTGGTATTTTCGAGATGTTTTTTTCTGCATAGATTAGAAATTACCAATATTGAAACAAATCTAAGGCAAGTGGTGGCTAGGACAGTAGATCCAACTTGTTTTTTTGAAGAGAAGGTGCATCCTTATTGCATATTTTACATTTTGTTTTTCTTTAATTTTTCATTCTTAAAATTCCTACACTGTATATTATATCTACAAGAACAAAAAGGCTACATGGTCCCAGATTTAAGAGGCCTTGTTTTTTAATAAGATGCAGTGTTAATAGTTTGTAGTATGCTGAATTATGGTTCTTTTCCATTTCAATAGATATGTATTGAAAGACATTCTATCTATTCAGGATATACATGATCTGCATGGATTATACATTACTGATATTGAAACAAATCTAAGGAAAGTGGTGGCCAGGATAGTAGATCCAACTTGTTTTTCTAAAGAGAAGGTGCATCCTTATTGCATATGTTACATTTTGTTTTTCTTGAATTTTTCATTCTTAAAATTCCTGCACTGTATATTATATATACAAGAACAAAAAGGCTACATGGTCCCAGATTTAAGAGGCCTTGTTTTTTAATAAGATGCAGTGTTAATAGTTTGTAGTATGTTGAATTTTGGTTCTTTTCCATTTCAACAGATATGTATTGGAAGACATTCTATATATTTAGGGTATACATGATTTGCACAGATTATAAATTACCGATATTGAAACAAATCTAAGGCAAGTGGTGGCCAAGATAGTAGATCCAACTTGTTTTTCTAAAGAGAAGGTGCATCCTTATTGCATATGTTACATTTTTTTTTTCTTTAATTTGTCATTCTTAAAATTCCTAAATTGTATATTATATATACAAGAACAAAAAGGCTACATGGGACATTTCACATTCAGTTATTTATCCTATTCATTGCATACATCTCATATTTAGTTGGTAAGAAGACATTTTTTTTATCAACAAACATGATACTATTCAGTTGATAAGATGTTAACTTTGTTTGATCAACATACATGATACTCATTAATGATTCAGTTTACAATTTGGGTTGACAATCAGTTTATGCAGAATATATCTTTGACAAGGTCATTTGGACCAACATCGTTATCAAAAGGTCAAAGTCTTAAACAAACTTAATACCTTCATCAGAATTGCATTGCGAATCTTCATTCATATGTTCATAATGGTATCATTGAAAAGTAAATTAAATGGAACATTTGAGAGCATCACAAAGTTACATTATACTGAGAATGTAATATGAATTGTGCATAATTGTTTATGTTATAATAGAATCATTCATCAAAGGTGGCATTTTAGTTTATATTAAAATTGTATTTAAATAAGTCACTAAAGTGACTAAGGTATTAATAAAGTGATTAGAACTTAAATTAAAATTATAATAGAATGCCTTTTGGTTGGCTATTCTATGGTATTAAGTGTTGTGATCAACACAACACTCAACACATAGTGCTAAGGTTGGGTTAGACATATGATATAAGCATCAACCAAGTGTGAAATTGATTTAAGTGTTGATTTGACATGCCATCAAAATAAGCATGCACAACAGTGACAAAGGTTTCATTTTTGTCATTTGGTATGATGCTCATTTTGTATGTTTTTGGGTTTCTTTTGAGACCCTAGCTTGAAGGAGCTAGGACACAACTTTGTGAGATAGTTTGGAGCTCGGTTACTAACTAGACAATTGTAGAATGATTTGAAGAGGTTTTGAAGGCAATTTAGAATATTTAATTGCAGATATTTTGGTATTTTGTTCTCCCATTCCGCAAGGTGGTCTCTTTCTTGAGTCTTTTTCAATTACTTTTTTTAGTTTATTGTGTTATGGTCATGTCTCTACTAAAAGTTTTTTTTTAATTCTCCATTTGAGTTTTCTTTATAGTTAAAATATTAGTAAATATTTTTCATATATATGTGAATTTAATTATTTTCTGATTTGGGTTGTGTTTAGATCTCATTTATTTTGGCATTGAAGGTCTTTTTGTCTAAGTTTGTCTAACCTGAGTCAGGGTTGTATTCTTGGAACATTGGCATCATTCTTTATTACCCTAATCATCTATTAAGAGTTTGTCTTAATCATTTCAAATAAAGGGTGAAGTCTAAATTTTAATGTAAATAGTTACATTCATTATTTTAAACCCTAGTTGAGGGTTATTGAGTTTGTTCTAAACATTTATCAAACCTTTGAGTTGTGACTGATCCTCAAATGTCTAAACTCGAGGTCTGTGAACTGTGTTGATTTTGTGGTCTTTCTTAACACATTTGTTAAGTCTAAACTTGAAGTGTTTAAGTTTTTTTTTAGTGTTTTTCAAGTAAACCTAGACTTGAAAATAATAGTTATTTCATGAACAAAGAACATAGAGGACCACACATATAATATGGATTACAAAGTTATAGTTTTTTTATTAAAATAGAGATAATACATTATTAAGGAACACAAAGATAATTGTGGAACACAAGAATTATAGTTTTCTGATTTTCAAAACATAGATAAAATGATTTATTTAATAAGGAAAATGAGAATCAGTTGGCTTTGTTTTAAGCTATTAGACATGAGTAAAATTCAAAGATAGCTGCGACAATTTTTTTTTTCAAAATAGTTGGTTTATCAGTTTGACATATTATATATACATGATGTTGAAGATGACAATAATGCAGAGAGAGGAATATTGGGTTTACATGAAACATAATTTGTTTTTGTGCACGATTAGTCATATGATCAGAAATCATTAATTCTATAGTTGATCATATCATGTATGATTCATTGTTTGATACAAAGCATTATTTGTATCCAATAATGTATGATATTGGATTCATATCATTGTGCTTAATTAGATTCTCTAAATAGTGTTTCATTTATATATATAAATAAGATATACATTATGCAGAGTTCAGAAGCCACCAAAGATATGCCATAAACTAATCTAATCATAAGGTCTGCAAGCCCTACTAAGAATGTGAAAATGTAGTGAAACTAAAACATTCTACAAAACATAATTTAAATTATTAGAATAGGAACTGTGATCAATGGAATAAATACATTATTCCCTAACCAAGCTATACCAGCCTAGCTCCTATCTCTTCTAGAAATAGATTCTCGTTTGCTTGAAGAAAGGATCCAAACTTCTCTGTATCATACTCTTTAACACCTGCTTTCAAGGCTATCCACACCTTTTTCATCAAAGTCTTCTTTCCTTCTGCCTTCATCATAAAATAACCCAGCACACCATTACTTATTAACTCAGTTCTAATGTTATCCATTATTGTCCCCACCTTTGTATATATGTCTTTTGCTAAAAGCCTACAGGCTAGAAAGAGCACATGTAGAGGATGCCCAAAAATTTGAACGTCTGGTTGGAATAACTCTGCCACCAACACACCATCATGAACATGATTTCTAGACCAAAAGTCTCCTCCCAGCATCGCCACCATTTTCAGTTGCTCCTTTTCAATTACATAGCTAAAAATTCTCTATATTTGCTCCTCCAAGGTCTCCTGCAGCGATTCCACCTTGCTGCAATGACAACTTATACCCAGATGATTCATCATAGTCTTATGAAGAAACACAAAAATAGGGAAATATAAATAGACCACATTGCAAGTTTTACGATGAGATTTTGCGATAAGGTTGAATTGACTTCCGCAGGGTCCTTGTTCATGGGTTAATTCAGATATCTCTCATGTGCGCCGACTAAACATCCCTTCCCTCTGACATCGACATTTTTGATTGATCTCCTTCAGTAATATATATGATACAACTTGTATCTTGAGTGATGGTGGCCTTCAACTCTATCTAATCACTATAGTAGTCCCTAAGAAGAAATTTACATCGAATTTGTGCTTGGAAGTGTATGATAAATATCTCGCGGGATATTACACTTCCACTGATCAGAACAATCATTCTCTGGCATCAACCTATGCCTTTTCTCATGATTATCCCTATGTCTTCTGCACTTATCTCCTGCAGTTTCATTGGTATGTGATCACCATACTCAAATCCCATATCCTCATTGTTGTCGATGCCCAAATTCACCAAGAAGTCCGCCGCCCTATTAGCTTCTCAAAAAACATGTTGGAGATGATATTCCCCCAATTTTTTTAATTGATTCAAGATTTTTGGAATCCAATCTGCAAGTCTCCATGATTGGAAAGCCCCTTTTGTAATTCCGTTAATGATGACCTGTGAGTCTCCCTTGATGATAAGGTTGCTTATTCTATTTTATGCACACCATTTGAGAGTGGTTTCTAACATAGAGATCTCTACAACATTGTTAGAAGTGATGTGCCAAAATGTTATTAAACAATCAAAATTACAATTACAATTGACATTTAATATTCATATTTTATTCATTTGAAGCACCATCTACAACAGGTGGACTAGGACCTGAATAATGGGCTAGGAGTAAAGATAACAAATCTCAAGAGACCTTCATAGTTGGTCTCTTTCTTCGGTCCATATTATTGAAAATAATATGGACTGAAGAAAGAGACCAACTACGATGGTCTCTTGAACTTTGTTAGTTTTAATGTGCATATCCATCACTTTTTCCACACATATGGAAATTCTTTTGACAGTGGTGCTATACCTCCGACGGGACATCTCGTCAAATCGTTATTACGTATTGTCATGGTTCTGATAGATATAATATCAGAGAGAAATGATTTTTTGATAGATAAGTGTGACAGGAATACTATACCACCGTTGGGTTTACCTATCAAATAATCACTGTCGTTCCACTGCTCTTTTGACAGATAAAGTGTCAGAAAGCAATGGTTTGCGATAGATAATTGCAATAGGCTTGCTATATCTTCGATGGGTGTTCCGACAATAATTTTTGATAGGAAACCCAGATGGTTTGTCGGAGTTTCGATAGGTATTCTTTAAGAAATTTGATAACAAAGTTGGTATTCATGTGCTAGTTTCTGACAAAATTTTATGTCGGAAAATCGATGGTAACCACTTCCATCAAAATTTCCAATTAAAAAACACCGATGGATACATATGTCAAAATTTTGACAACTAGGAGTTGCAAATCTGACAAATGGCCATCAAAATTTGGCCTCAAATGTACTAGTATAAGAACACCAATGAGAGCCACACCATTTTCTCTAGTCTATGGCACAGAGGAATTATTACCAATTGAAGTAGAAATTCCTTCTTTGCAAGTATCTCTTCAAGGTATTTTCACAGATGAACAATACCACCTAGATAGGGTTCAAGAATTAGAACTATAGGATGAGTGTAGACAAAAAGTGATCGATCACCTCAAATTTTATCAGAAAAGGATGTCAAAAGGGTACAAAAAGAAAGTAAAGCCATGATAGTTTCAAGTGGGGGATCTTTTTCTAAGAGAGAATCCTAAGAATCAACCAAACAAAGAACAAAAAGGAAAGTTTGAACCCAGCTGGCTGGGGCCTTTTGTTATCACAAAAACTTGTGGGATAGGAGCTTATCATTTAGCTACACCTAAAAGAGATGTCCTTCCTGATCCTATCAATACTCTACACTTGATATGGTTTTATGATTTACATCTAGTCAAAGGGCTTTTACAGCAAAATTGATCCTAAGAAAATACCAAAAAAGTAAAAACCGATCCTGAAGAAAACCAAAAATAGTGGAAAAGAGAAATAAAAAATAGTTGAAAAGGTCATGAAAAGGTGTTCTTGGTGTAAACCTAGCAAACAAGCACCTTGATACTAACAAAAAAAGAGAAAAAGGAAAAAGTACAAAAAAAGTGAAAAACAAAAAAGTGCCTTGGTGAAAACTTGGAAAACAGGCGTCTTGGTAGCAAAAATAAAAATTGGTCGAGTGGTGAAAACCTAAAAAAATAGGCGTCACTTGTACTTAGCACTCCATCTATCAATGCACTTCTTTCACCCATCCTTCACGGTCATATATTTGCTATCGGTTGAATCTAAATTCCTCACGAATGTACTTTCCTTTCCTGGAATTTGTCTTTATTTGCATCTTAGGGATAGTCATACTACACTAGGGGCATCTCTTCTATCATGTTTAGTCAACATTATTGGTTTCTAGGTCATCCTAGGACATTGTCTAGGAAGTTTTTCCACTACAAATAGTATTTCTTAATACTTGAATCAAAACATCACCATCACTATTAAAAATAAAGGTGTTTCTTAAATAAAACCTACCTCTAATTGAATTTAATAAATTAGTGTTTCTCAACACTTTAATAAAATAGTGTTTCTCAACACTACATTGGATTGCAATTGTTGATATTGTTTATCTCACTAACTTAGACACAGAAATACATTGTTAAAATCCAAGTTGTAATTGATGATTTCTCTACTGTGATTGGAAAATGAATCAAAGGTGTTCCTAAACACCACATAAACACATATAGACTGATCTTGATTTGATAATGACTCTTTTTATGTTCCAATGATGTTTCAAACTAGGGGCATGTAAATAGTTATGAATTTTCTATTGACTGATTATCAATTTTTTCTTGTTATGTCTTTCAAGTTACTCCATGACTTATATTAAATGACAAAGAGTTGCAAGGACATGGGCATACCATTTTCTTGATTTTCTCTATGTGGTGATTATTTCAATGATCCTATAAATTTCACTTAATTTGGATGTTTATGGTAAGAGCTTCCAACATGAGTGGATAGCCACATATATCTCGATCCTTTTTATGTGGATAACCAATTTCCTTGTGTGTTTCTAATCAAATTCTAAAGTAAGGTGTATGACACATTATGTACCTAAGGATATGAACATTAAAGGTCATTACAGGTTACATATCCTATATTACACATGAACAAAAGATGATTCTTAAATAAAAAGGAGATAATTGACAAGTCATCCTGGCCTCTATGCCTTGATACTCCCTTGGTATCAGTGATAGTTGTACTAATCGATGATGTCTGTTACACAAACACCCTATGATGCTAAAATGCAAAAATGTAAAAAGATCAGTGACAGTCCTAGAAGTCTGAATTTATTTTTATTTAAGTTTGGATGATTCATTTAAAAAACATACATACTTGAGTCAAAATGATTTGTAGTTCATTAAAATTCCAAGTTTCACTACTTAATCTATGTTTATGATATATTCATGTCGTTACATATCTATTGCATTCATAATGGGAAAAGAGGAAAATAAAAAAAAAACAAAGCATTCAAGTGTTGCATTTTTACATCCTAAGCGCATCCATACATATATTTGCATAAGGAAAATTTCAAAAAAACATACATCTGCATAGCCACATAGAATCATCTAACACATCTATATATCAGTAATAATCAAAGAGCATAAATGATATCATCACATGAATCTATTCTACATCATCATAAGGACCAAGTACATCATCAAGTGTGAATCAATCTAATCATCTATCATGTACAACAAAATATCAATACTGTATTTTTTTCTTCTCAAATCTATCGGGAAGGAAATCTAACACACGGACAATATTTTCCACAACACAGTAAACTTTTTGAGACAGTCTACAAAAAATGTAGAATTGCTCTATATATATAGAAAATGATTCACAGGAATTACACAATCATTTTTTCATGGTTCTTAATCAACATGCTTCACATCACACATCAAATTCTTGGTCATACATCATTTTATCAAGATCACAATTAACACTTTAAAGTAGTCAACTTGGTAAAATTGTGTTTTCTCTTAACACATTTTTGCTTGATCTCACCTTCTAATTGATTCTTCCTTGATCCAATCGATGTGTTCCATTGATATGTCATTCTAAAGAGGGATTTTATTCTATTCCCTTTGATTTCATTCCTGAGGGGTCATGATCACTCTTAAAATCAATCAAATTCTTGCTCAAAAATCAAAACCAACTTCATCATCAAAAGACTAGGGGCAAGGCAGTTTCCTTCGATGAAGTTGGGACTATTGGATAGAAGGCTTAAGTGCTCAAAAAGTTAGATATCTATTTCTACAATCTCTTAGATATTTATCAAGCTCTCAACAGCTTTGTACTAACCTTCATTTGATCAAGTTTGAAGTCAGTATTATAATTCTTGTTTGATCAAGGTCAGAATTGATACTTCATAGCTCCCAACAACTTTGTACAAACCTTCATTCGATCAAGTTCGGAGTCAGTATTGTCAATTATTTTTTGATCAAGTTCATAATTTGTATCTCTATATTTGTGTTTAATTGACCTATTAACACTATTCTCTAAAATTATTTCATATTTCAATTTTGGTCTTTTCCCATGTAAGTGTGCTCAAAGCTTTGTCTTTTCATGTAAAAAAGGGTTTGAAATTTTGTTAAGTCCTCAAGTTGTCACTTTTTAGGCTTAATCGTGCAGTCACGCTGTTTCTTTTAAGTGACCTTTTGGCTGCACAAGTGAGTGATTTATTGGTTTATCTATGGTTGTGCAATCACAACATTTTTATGATGAGTTGACTTAGCTGTGCGAGTGAGCGACCGAGTTGTCAAAAGTGTTTATCACGCAGTTGCGGTGTGTCTTTAACTTCAAGTTTTCATACTGCGAGTGTGTGAGTTGAGAAGATTTAAGTCATCGCTCACTGCCAAGGTCTTTGGTCTGTCAGTTTCCAGCTGTGTGAGTGAGCGAACATTGCCGAAAGTGTCTATCGCGCAATCGTGATCTATTTTCGTTAGTAGCCTTTTAGCCCGCGAGTGTGCGAGAAAGGAAATTTTTAGGTTAATCACTCACTCACTGAAATATTTTGTTCTATGTCTTTTACTGCGCGAGTGCATGAGCCAAGATTTGTCTATGAGTCATCTCTCACTCATTGAGGTTTTATCTATGTCTTTTTGTTGTGTGAGCTAGCTATGCATTCTTTATGAGTGCTTATATGTTGTTATCGCACAGTTGCATTGAATATTCTTTTAGAGAATTTGGGATTGCGAGTGAGCAATGGAGTAAATGTTTGAGCTTTCGCACACTCACTAGTAATAAAGGTCAAGAAAAATTTGCATGGTGAGTGCGTGGCTAAAGGAAGTTCAATGAATAAAATGATAGTTATCAAAAAAGGAAGTTCAATGAAGGAAGCTCACTTGCTAAGGCTTAGAAATTATTAAAAAATGGACAGTGAGTGAGTGACTTAGTTATTAATATGTTCTAGGAGAGGCTATCACTCACTCACAAGGGAAAGAAGATCAATTCAAAAGGATGCTACAAGTATGTGGCAAGGTAATTTCAAGCAGTTGTTTAGTCATTGCTCACTCACGAAGTTTCAAGTATGATGAAATAAAGCAATGCAAGTGCACGACTGAGAAGGATAAAAGACATCAAAGGCTATGTCTCACTTGCCAGATGATCAAGGTCAAGTCATAAGGGTGTTGTGAGTGCATGATAGGGTAAGAGAAAGAGATTTTTTTGCTCACTCACATAAAAGGTTTTGAACGTTGGACTTGTACAGGGAGTGTGTGATTTTCTACCATTTGTCATGTTCCCAGTTTTAAATGTAAAAAGGAAAAAATATACATTTGTTCTAGAGAGGATACACAAGTTTGAATTGATGGTAGAATGAGTTGTAGAAGCTAATAGTTGGTTTTTGCAAGCATGATAAGTTGCAGTAAAGAAGACAAGATGTCAATGTGATGGGCTATAAGTGTAACTTATTTGCTTCAATTCTGCACAATTCTTGTTTTTTTACTGTCATAATTTTTTGAGTGAATTCTAGAGTATATTGTCTAAGATAAATTTTCAGAGGGAAAGATGAGGTAGGCAACTACAAGTGCAACTTCTAAGGGAACTGGGAAGAAAACAGTGGTAGGGAAGAAATACTCAAAAGAATTTATAGACCTCTTGCTAGGGATTTCTAACAGAAATAGTGTAGATTGAGAAGAATGGACAGATAAATGGCACCAAATTAGGAACCCAGGCACACTCAATTATTCTGGCAATTCTCTGTTTCATTACTTTTGGAACAATAGGGCTAAGTCAGGTCCTATTTGTAACCCATGGAATTTGAATATGGAAAAATTGATTGTTCCAGATGTTAATGTTGATGTAGATTTAATAAAAGAGTTAGCTAAAAGTTACTCCCCAGTATCTAGAATAATTAGAAATAAAAACAAAGAATCCCTAGTTGCTATAAATAGAAGGACAGTGTCTGGGGTTTTCAAAATTCATGGTGCAATCTTTATTGAAATTGACTTAGACAAGATATGGGTTGATTATGAAAAAAGGGAGAAACAGATAAAGAAACATGAGATGCCTAGATTCATGCCTAGAGTAGACATAAATTTGGTATTAGTCCTAGACAATGTGAAGCCTCCTTTTGACTTATCTATTTTCCACAACTATATCAAATGCATAGTTTATGGCTTGAGAAATGTCCTAGGTTTTGATGCGGATTGAACCACCCCTGCTTATTTATTAATGATGGCCATGGATATTAATCATCCATAGGTTAATACTGATTTTGATTATGTAGGGTATATAGTTGATGCCATACATACAACACTAGTGGAGATACAAGAGGATGTGCTTGTGCCTACCTTCAAGCATTACTCACATTTGATGTTCTTAATTTTATATTATAACATGGATAAGATGGAAAAGGAGCTAGAATTGTTTGATTTAGGGTATGGGGTCGAAATGCCAATTCAAAGATGGACCCATGTATGGGATAGTGCTTCTAATGACTCTTCTTTTGTTTGTTTTCATAATTGGATTGCTGATCCAATCCTAGATATGTTGGGGGTAAAAAGGGAAAGGTTTTCAAATGATGTTAAGAGATTGCTGAGACCATGGGCTATCATTCAGGGCTGGTCTATCACCCATAATTGGTGTGACTTCTTTTTCTTTGATCAATTTACTATAATTAGGGTTTATGGCTATTCACATCCACCCCATGTTCTCCCTCTATTTGTTCCACTTAGAATTTCCTTTTCAGAATTTATTTGGCAAATTACCTGGGTAAATAAAGAATACCTAGAAGGGAATAAGAAGGGTACTTTTACCCCAAGATTATGGGTGGCATATGATTTTTCTATACGGAAGAAATTTTTTGAATAGATCAATGGTTTTTTAAAGAAATAAAAACTATCCACCACATTGTCAAGGTTCTGTGATCAAGAATAATTCATTAAAATAGCCTTAAAGGGTATGAATCCTTGTAAAAAGGTGAGAGATCATGAAGCCTTAGACAAGGAAGATGTTGTGAGGAATAAAGTGAACAAAGTTGATGTTCAAAAGAGAAGAAGAAAGTGGAAAGATCTCATGAGAGTTGAACATGAGTGGAAAGAATCAGATAATTCTTTCTCTAGATTTCTCCTTGACACCCCATATTTGCAGAGAATTGAAAAGATGCTGGAATCATATGACAACTTAATGGCACAAGTGCCAAATTTCAATACTGAAGATGATCTATCTCAGGGATCTCCACACATAGTGGCTTTGCATGATGAGGAGCATATGGAAAATCATGAATAAAAAGAAGAAGATGTTGGTGAAGAGGCCACTTCTTCTAGGGAGACACCTAGAAAGAAACAAAAAAATAGAGCATAGAATGGTGCAATCTAGAAAAAGCATGGCTAAGGCAGTGGTAAAAGAGCATGGAAAGTACTTCAGGAAAATAAGGAAACAATTGTAGAAAGTGCCAGAGGATGAAGGCCAAGGAGAGAATGAAATTATATTAAGTATAGAAATGGATGAAAGGGTAATCATGGCCAATGAATTCATAAAGGATGATGACTTTATCAAATCATAAGAATTCAAGAGTTTCCTGAATAAGCTAAAGAAAAAGGAAATATGACATAGCTTAATAACAAAGGAAGGAGAAGAGGAAAAGAATGAGGAGATTATAAAGACACTTTAGGAGTATGACCCTGAGAGTGAGCTAATAACTGTGGAGCAGGAAAGAATCTTGGTACAAAATAGTGGAGTGCTATTAATGCCTGACTGGGATTTACAATCTACTTTCATCATCGATCAGATTAGAAGATAGGAAAATCCCATGTTCAAGACATAGTTTGAGATAGATGATGTATTAAGAGGATTAGGTTTCGATCCTAAATATAAAACTTTGGCTATCTAGTCCCTTGATCCTACTACACACAAACCTCTAGTTCTGAGTATTAGAGAAGAGAAAAAAGAAGACAAGATGATCTGAAACTTGCAGAATACTAGTGAAACCAAGATTGCCCAACTTATGACCCAAGTTTCATTCATGAACTTGGCAAAAATAGAGGATTTATCCAAAATATATGAATAGAATTTTGGTCAGATGATGGCTTTGGCCAAGAAGCATGAAGAGGTTATGGTTCATAAGCATACTTTTGAAGAAGAAATGAAGAAATTAAAGAAAGAATTGGATGAAAAGAGGATAGATCAAATTCCTCGGGTGGTTGAAAAGGAAAAGATAGATGCTGCAATAGAAATAGAAGGTGGCTTGGAGCTAGAGGGAGGACAGACTCAGGAGCCATCAAAAGATAAAAAATGACAGTGTTGTATCTATTTTTATTGCTATTTTACAACATCAGGTTAATTTGTTAAAACAAAATACTAAAATGGTGCACACTTTGTATGGATCATTACAGGAAGATTCTAGGACAGTTGCAGAAGCCATGATATTTCTTGAGCCAACCTTCAAAACTTAGTAAAAAAGAAATAGATTGATGGATAAGTTAAAGACAACAATGTTGTATAGTGATGATTTCCCTAATAAAGTAATAGAAACCATTGAGATGGTAAATGATCTCAATGTTACTTATTCTTTCTTAAATGGTAAAGGTGAACTGATAAATAATAAGTTACAACTATTTGGTTATCAGTGTCCTATACTTATTCCTAAGATATATGATGATGCTAATGCTCTAAAACCACAGCTAGAATGGGAGAAGGAATTTGATGAAATATGGAAGGTTGATAATTTCAAATACAACTTGGAGAAGGAAATAGATGCAAGTTATTGCAATGATCTGATTGATATTTTGTTCAAAGTTAAGGTGGACATGACAAAATTCATTACAAAGGAGAAAATAATTATAGATACCAGGTGGCTAGAAGCCTTGGCTAAGTTGGAACATGAGAAGAATTTCGATTTGCCCACCGCAAAAGAAGTGAACAAGTGGGAAGTGAAGCTGAAAGGATAGAAATATGTTTTCAAAGCAAAAACCAATTCTGTTCAAACTTTGTAGATCTTATGCCACCTGTGTTCTGTTTCAAAGTTGTTATTTTGTCTATTTTAAAGTTGTTGCAAGATTTTGTAATTCTTCCTAGGTAGTCCGAAACTTGTTGCATCCTTATTTATAAAAGGATTCCAAGACTAATGGGAAAGGGATAGTCATTTTTACATTTGGAAATATAATTATATTGTACAAACTTTGGTTTGAGACCAATTATTTGATAAGGGTTTTGAAAGCTTATTGTAGAATGTAATTAACTCTTTTGATATGAATACAAATGAAATCCATCATCAGTTTTTGAACTTATGATGAGTATTTGTCTTCATTATTATGTTCTGACTTTTTTTTAAATTGAGTAATTAACGATTGTTCAATTTATGTCTGTTAGGAAGATTTTGAAATTATCTTAGGGGTTATTTCAAGGAAAGATTAAATTATCTTAGGGTTATTTCAGTGAAACTTGGGGTATATAATGAATCTTATGATTATCTTAGCATATGTGTGAGGGTTGATATACAAGGTATATCTATTTTATGTTCAGATCTATAATTTTTTTAAGTTTATGTTTATGGAAAATGGTTATAAATGTTCACAGTGACTCCAATTCCCTAGGATAAAACACTAGTCTTCTATTAATTTGGAGTGGGTGGCTATCACCATAAAATTTATCTTTATCATTCTATTTTAGTTTGTCAAATAAATATAACAGAAGTTAAAATCTATGATTCCACTATGCACTTGATGGAATACATTGTCATAATTTGAATATCCCAAGTAAAAAAGGGTAAACCCACTTGAGGTTGTGGAACTCAAAGTGTAGAGGGTTCAAAAACCCTTTTTATATCATTCTGTTTCTTGCTTGATCAGTTTTTAGGATAATAGAGAAAGCTTACTATAAGTATTTTATGTTTTAGCAATAAAACAAACTAATAAAAAATGGTGACTCTACTGGGGATTTTCAAGAAATACATCCAAAGGTTAGTTTGAAGCTCTTGTTTCATGAAAGTTAAAATCCTTGAAATCCAGTTTATGAAATCATAAGTTGTATGGTATATCTCATTATAATATGCTTTATTGTCATTTTCAAAGTGAAATATCGTTATTTTATTCCCAAAAAGATTTGGGTGGCGACTCCGTGTAATTGGTTATAGTGTTTCTAAGGGGAACATTAGAAGTTCAAGTGTTAGTGATGCAGGAGCATCCTGGGTGTAAGGGAAATCTTGCATCACCCAAAAATATGTGTTTTTTCTATTCAATAAGGGCTATTTTGTACAAAGCTGCTATTTTTGGAAACTTACTATTTTTAGTAAGTTG
>MU227574.1:1446762-1468843 GCA_018584345.1 Thuja plicata | reverse complement strand
CAGAATTATCAGTGTCATTGTCAGAAGTTTCTTTAGCAATATAACAAGATTTCTTACCTTTGTCTTTGTAGTCCTTATATTTCCTGAAGTCTCGGTCATCCTTTCTGTCTTTGTATTCCTTGTATTTTTTGTCCCTTCTTTCATCTTTCTCATTCTTGTCAGGACATCTTGCAGCTATATGACCAACTTTGTTGCATGAAAAACAAATGATAGGAAGTTTACCTCTATATTTTCCTTTTCCTCTGGATAGTCTTTTTGCCATGAGTGCTTCAAGTTCTCCAAGATTGTCATCAGAAGTGTCATTGTCACTGTCCACATGTTTCTTTCCTTTCTTGGATTTGTTGAGAACCAGCTGTGATCTAAAAGCAGAATCAATCCCTTGTGGATTATAGTTATCATAATTTGACATTTCAAATGTAGTGAGTCTGCCTATCAGATTTTCCAGATTTAGATTGTTGTTAGAGTACATCTCAATTCTTGAATTATAGAAACTCTAATAGCATATATAGGAAGTAAAGTTCTCAGTACCTTTCTCATTATGGCGTTCTCATCAATTGTTCCATTTGCCCCTCTAATGGCATTTACAACATCTTTTACTCTACCATAGTACTGAACAACATTTTCACCTTCTTGCATTTTCATTTCATCAAACTTACCTCTTAGACTCTCTGATTTAGCTCTCAACACATTAGTGTCTCCACCATAGATAGTTGCAAGTTTATCCCACATCTCTTTTGCATTTGTGCAACTCTTTATATCATCAAACTCTGAATAGCTCAATGAGGAGGCGATCTCCAACATTGCTTGATTGTGCTCTTGCTTTTCTTTTAGTTGAGAAAATATGAGAGGAGTAGTAGGTGGTACATAGGCTGTTGTAATAAGTCGCTTAACATCATCTCAAAGACTAGCTAAATGCAGTTTCATCAAGCTCTGTCATGCAGGGAAGTTATGTTTGTTCAGCTTAGGAACCTCCTTATACATCTTGATCTTTTGCTCCTAGTACCTTCAAACTATTTTCAGGAGACCAATACTCTGATACCAATTGTTAGAATGAATTTAGAATAATTGAGAGGGGAGGGGTGAATTAGTTATCCTTAGGTCTAGATGTAGTAAAATAAAACTTTATGTATTTCAGATCTACTCGGCAGCAGTAGCATAAGTCAACAACTTCAATCATGCAGTTTATTGTCAATTGAAATTAACTTTTAGAAACATATCAGCAAAGCAAACCATAAGCATTCACACAAGTTGACACAAGTATTTAACATGGAAACCCAATATGGGAAAAACCACTAGTAACATGCTACCAAGTATTCATTCTTCTGAAGTGATGCCCTGTGAGGAGCCAACCCTGTAAAAAGTTACAATAACACACTACTAGGTGTGACCTGGTTAAAGGATTTAATCACCTTGTCAGGAGTGGCCTTTTTAGAGGACTTAGAACGTTCCAATCTGAATGTCACCTTGTTAGAGGATTTATACAAATGACTGTTAGGTCAACCTTGTTAAAGGATTTAACTGATACAATGGTTAGAAACTAATCAGCAGTTGTGATCTGATACATACAACTTACTTTGCAAATTCAGATCCAATTACAACTCTGATGTTAACTTACTGGATAGCCTGCATTTTCATTTCAACCTTCTGATCTTCTTGGAAATCCGTCAAGCAATCACACATGCAACTCTCTACTTCTATATTCAGCCTTCTTTTCCAGATTATGCTAAATAGTAAATCAACTATGCAACTCTTTTGCATTCACATCCACTTCACATTTAGCAACACTTTAGCATTCTCAATGAATAACCCCCTGAGGTTATCATATACCTCTCTATATAGGTTAGATAAATATTTTTTCTGCTTAAACAATATCGTAGATCTTAGGCTAGGTCAGATCCAACGGATCATCTCATCTTTGCATTCATTTACTTCTCCAAACTAGTCTCTAATTAAATCTTGAAACCATGCATTAATTATGGTTACCCATACATTAAATGACATGGATCAATCTTTAATTAACATTACATATCCCAATAAAATTAACTAAGTCAGCCAGAGATCTCAAATCTCATCATTAATCAAACTTTTGTAAGTCATCCATCATCACTGTTTTCACTCGGCAATTTCAATGGTGCTTGACAATGAACAACTTTACTAATCATGAACAACTTTACTCGGCACAAGCAACTTTGCTCGGCACGGAACAACCAGAAAAACTATCTTTAAAAGATAAACAATTAATTACTTTGCCAGAGTGATAACTGATCAAGTACCCTTTTATTTTCCTTAACTCAACCATTCACTTGGTTTTCTTGTTAAATCTTCTCCATCAACATTAGATATGGTAGTCAAACAGATAATAATATTCTTACCAATAAAGGTTTGACATCAATGACAAAATAACAATTGCTTGCATTGTCACTTTCCAACAAGACAGGTAACCTCTGATAGAGGAAAACAAAAGGTCACTAGTGTACAATTTTCTAAACCTAATATTGAAGGAGGAATTTCTCAAAATATTTTCCCACTTGATATGGAATTGGAGAGGGTTAGAAAAGCCAAATATGATATTGCCAAACAACTGGAGAAAGAAGAATTAGAAGTCGCCTCTACAAAAATGAAAATAATTTTTTTTTTCTTAAATTACTCCACTCACGCTAATGTGACAAGTAATACTACCTCAGCTGGTCAAACCATGCCTGGATCTACTTCTAGGACTCAAAATACTAATGCAAATTACCAGATGTTGGGTGAAACTCAAGGAGTTGCATCACAGTAAGGAGGAAGTGGACTAGGTTGCACTACTAGTCATCAAAATATAGGCACTGGTGTTAGTGGCCCCAATCTTGGCACAAATTTTTAGAGAATGCCTATTCATTTGGAAAGATATAGGCAACTATTTTTTTTATGGTATCTCGGGTCAACCTAATTCTATCCCTAATGAGATTAGAGATAAGATTCCCAAATTCAGTGGGGACAATGCTATAATAGGTGAAGAGCATCTAAAAGTATTCACTAATACAGTGAATGATTATGAATTTGGAGATGAGGATGTTGTGATGAAGTTATTTGTGCAATCATTGATTGAGGATGCAAGAGATTGGTACCGAGGATTTCCTAATAATAGTATTATTCATTAGATGAATTATTAGATGTTTCAAAAAATAGCATGGTGATAAGATAAATTTTGGTTTCATGTTAAATGAGTTCAACAACATGAAGAAGCTTCAAAATGAGAGCATAGCTGAGTTCAATATCAGATTTCAAAATGCTATGTATAAATTGTTTCAAGTACTAAGATTGGATGAGAATGTTTGCCTCACCACATATTGTAATGCTTTGGATGGAAAGACAACATACTTGTTGAGAGATAAAGATCCTCATACCATGAGGGATGCCTATAAAATGGCCATAAACATAGAAAGTAACATGAGAGATTTTGGAAAGATTGACAAAAGAGATGATACCAGACTCTGCAAAGAGTCAAAAGGATAGTCCACTAAAAATCCCAAAGAAGAAGATAAGATGGATGCATTGGTGAGTGTGGTAAAATATCTTGCTATAAAGGTTAATTAAAATGAAAAGGGGTTTCAAAATAATAGACAACAATATCAAAGGCAAGAGAAGTCTTATAGGCTGTAGGATTTTCCTTACAAGACTATCTCGAAAGATAGTAAGCCTGTACCAGAAGAATCAACTAATGCAAAGAATAGGGATGTTCTTGATCCATTGAAAAACAATAATACACGCAATATTGAGAACAATCCCTGGTGTATGGCTTGCAATATTCCTCATTGCCCTTTTTAGTGTGCAGTGGCTCAAGTGTTGACAAAATCACATGGAAATATTGGAACACAAGAAAGACTGAATGATAAGAAAAATTCAGCCACTATGCCTCCTTTTACTATTGAGGATGATAATGGTGAATTAGAAGATGAATCACAAGGAAATATGCAATTCATAGTTAATGTTACAAATACCAAATTGGAATGTGTTCAGCTTTGGACACCCAATGATGAGGAGGTAAGATCTCTTACCATTGTTGTAGTAACTCAGGCAAGGAGTTCATATCACCTACAAAATAGACAAGTTGATCAAGGTGAGAGAAAGCCTGATTCGCTATTTGTCAGAGAAGTTACTGATGAAGAACCTACACAAGATGTGGGTAAAATGGAAGAAAAGAAAATAGACAAAAAAGAAGCTAAAGATACTTCTGTCAAAGGAAGCAAAGTTTCTCCTACGAATGAATAAAAAAATAGACAACTCAAGGAGAGTAGAGGTAAAGTTTCTTCTGAGACTATGTTAAGTTTCCCAACTTTTGATATGAAAAAATAATTTTCTCAAATGAAGGTGTTTGTTCCCTTAGTTGAGATGTTGAAGATAAAAGAACACTGAGAAGCTTCTTTTTCATTGCTTTTGTGTTTTCCTGATATCCCTAATATAGGTGTTTTAAATTGTGAGAGTAAAGAAGAACAAAATGAATCCCAAATATGTGTTGGGAGTGTAATCACCTACGAACCTTTTTAGATTGATCCTTTTTATGTGACACTCTTTGTAAATAATATGTTGTTGAAGAACTATATGATAGATCCTAGGGATGCTACTAATGTGATGACTTATAGTGTGATGAAATGATTGGGCTTAAAGGTGGACACTTCTTTTGGTAGGTGTTATGCTATTGAAAACAAGGAAGTGCCTATTATAGGAATGCTAAAAGGAATAGAAGTGAAGCTTGCTGCATACCCTAAGGTCATCTTTAAAATAGATGTTGTTGTGGTTGACTCTCCACCTCACTATGGGATGCTTCTATCAAGGAAATGTGATGTAGCCATTGAAGGACATGTAGAGTTGGATCTGTCCCTATAAATGGAAGATAATCTAAGTTATTTTGAGAGCCTAGAGCTCCTGTATTTGTTGAGAATATTAAACCAAGCATTCTGAATTGTTTTGTGGATATAGATATGCAAAATTTCAGAGTCGAAAAGATTCAACCTTAGTTAAGAAATACTAACCCCATAATAGAGGAATTGGAATTGCAACAACATGGATTGTGGAAAATGTATTTTGATGGAGCTTGCTCAAAAGAAGGATCAGGAGCTAGTGTATTATTTGTGTCTCCATCAGGTATGACTTTCAAGTACTCTTTTCTGCTGGCTTTCCAATGTACAAACAACACAACTAAATATGAGGCATTACTCATGGGGTTAGAGATAGCATCCAAGCATGGTATTAAGTTATTAAGGCTTTTTGGGGATTAAAAATTAGCCATATCTCAAATCAGAGAAAAATATGTTACCAAAAATGATAGGTTGAAACAATATAAGCATGCTGTTTGCGATAGCATTGAATTTTTTGATGCATTTTCCATTGAATGGATAGAGAGATCTAAAAATATCATGGCAGATTTCTTAGCTAATGTTGCTATGAAAAATGATGACTTGACATTGGCAGGAATTTCTATTATAGAGACTAAGACTAGGCCTGTTATCCATGATAATGTATATAATTGGTAGGTTTTTGAAAATGATTATGATATCCTTACATTTATTCAGTGTGTAGACAATTATGAAGGCCAGATCATTGATTGTAATAATTTGGTAGAGATGGTTGATGGAAAAGAAATAATATTTTGCAATAAAATTATGCAATTACAAACCAATGAGATTCCTAAAGGATTGAATCAATTAGAAGGAATGTTTACTATTAATGATAGTCACACATGCCAAAAGTCTGCAACTAAAATGGATCAATTTGAGGAAATAAAATTAGGATCAAGCTATGATCCCAAACTTGTATATATTGGAAAAATGTTTGCCCCTCAAGTAAAAACAAATTTGATCAATTGGCTAAAAAGGTATAAACTTGTTTTTGCTTGGTCTTATGAAGACCTTAAGGCTTATAGGGAAGATATCTTCTAGCATGAAGTTCCATTGAAAAGTGATGTCAATCCTTTTAGGCAAAAGAAAAGGCCAATAAATCCATTACTGGCCCCCATAATCCAGAAAGAATTAACAAAATCAGAGATGCTGGGATAATAAAGCCAATTAGACATTCCTCTTGGGTATCTAATCTAGTTCTGGTCCGAAAGAAGAATGGTGATATTAGGTTATGTGTAGATTTCAGAAATCTGAATGTAGCCTCTTTAAAAGCTAATTATTCACTACCTAATATGGAGGCAATGCTGCAAAGAGCTACTAGTTGTGAACTCTTATCCGTCATGGATGGCTTTTTTGGTTATAACCAGGTGTTGGTTCAGGAGTCTGAACATTTCAAAACAACATTCACTACCCCATGGGGTACGTATGTTTATGTGAGGATTCCATTTGGCCTGATGAATGTAGGAGCTACTTCCCAAAGAGCCATGGATGTGACTTTCAGAGAGTTTATAAATATAATTATGGTTGTTGACCAAGATGATTTGACTGCATATTCCAAAAAAACTGAGGATCACTATAAAAATTTGGAAAAGATTTTTTCTAAAGCTTTGGAGTATGAGATTTCATTAAACACAAAGAAGTGTCACTTTGTTGTGACAGAAGGTAGATTATTAGGACATATAGTCTCAAAAGAAGGAGTCAGAATTGACCTTGAGAGGGTAGAGGCTATTAACAAAGCTTTACCTCCCAAGAACATGAAAGGTGTACAACCTTTCCTAGGAAAGGTGAACTTTGTAAGAAGATTCATTGCCAACTTTGTAGAAATAGTGAAACCCATAGTAAAATTGTTTAAGAAGAATGCTAAATTTGATTGGGACAAAGAGGGTCAGTTGGATTTTGATGAAATACAAGTGGAAATGAAACAATCACCAGTTCTAAGATCCCCTAATTATGAGAGACCTTTGTTAATCTCTAAGTTCTATTGATGATTAGTGACCAACACTTAGTCATTCACTTAGGCAGTTTTAGTTGGCTATCATTGTGGCCATGCTAAAACTATGCAAGGCCGAGCAACATTGCCGAGCAGTATTCAGGATGCCTAGTAACATTATGCTGAGCTGAGTTGTATCATGCCAAGCCAAGTAGGATACAGAGATGTTAAGTGCCAAGTGATAGAGATGTTAGGTGCCAAGCAGAACAATTTTTGTGTACATGTCTGGAATGATTCAAACTTTGAGGATAAGTGATCAGGTCGACTTGTATAAGATTTTTGGGCTGACTTATGTATGCATTTAATATTCTTCTACGGAGTTAGTTATGCATTTAATTTTTTTATCCTATGCATGATCTATTGTAATCATTAATTGTAATACCTTTAAGGTATGGGTATTAGATCTTGATCATTGATCTAGATCTCACTATCAGACTTGAATAGATATATAAGATTGATTCTAAACCCTATTTTGTGTGTGTAAGAAGAGAGTAGATGAAGTGTGTGGTGACTGCATTTTGAATTGAAATGCATAGAGGGTTATTTTGTTAAGAAGAAGAGATCAAGAAGAGTGAAAACATAGTGAACAACAAAGTAAATTTATATCAGATTGTGAGATCATAGAAGGTATTGGAAAGAGGAGATCCATCATCAGCAACTAAGTGCATAACAAAGGATTGATACTTGAGATATTCTAATCATTATATCATGTGAAAATATCTTAACAAAGTGGTTCTAGCATACCTTTCTTAATCTCTTAATAGAGTGGTTCTAGCAGACCTTTCTTAATCTCCTAACAAAGTGCTTACTTTATTGTAAGTTGAAATCCTTTCATAGTGTAGATTGTAATGATCTTTAGCTCTTAACTAGGTAGACCTTTAATAGGGTAGATTACATTTTGTAATCAAATTTTTTATCCCTAACATGAACACTTTATTATTGCAGTAGTGGAGAATTTTGTGGGTGTCATCCCCACCCTAGTTTTACCTATTTGGGTTTCTGGGTTACCAAGTTCTTGTGTTATGAGTTATTTATTTCATTGTGTGGATGTTATTTGATATTAAATTAGATTCATATATGTATGAATGTGGATCAATTTGTTTTAAGTGTTTAATTTTGAAGATCTGATTCACCCCCCTCTCAGTATCTTGCTTTCCCATTATTGTATTTCCAACAATTGGTAACAGAGCTTAGTTCTCTGAAAGGTCATAATTAGCTTGAGAATACAGATCTTGATATGGAGATCAACAAGATGGGTAAAGTCATTGAGAATCAAAAGATTGATATTCAGCTAGCACTACAACAACTTGAGATGGCAAGACAAGAATTAAAGAAGTCCTTGACAACAAGGAAAGACTTGGCCAAACTAATGAATGACACTCATTATCAGGAAGAGGACATCACAAATCTATTTTAGAATGGAGATTCTACTAAGAGCGATGTAGTAATAGCAGATCTACTGGAAAAGAATAGTGCACTATGTGAAGAAGTCAGAAACTTGAAAAAGGAACAAGAAGCCCAATCAATAAGAATGTGTGAAGTTGTTGAATAGAAAAAGAAAATTGAAGATAACAAGGCTATGGCAGAAGAAGACAAAAGAATGATGACTATCAGACTTGATGAAAGAACACATGATGTACAAACAATGATAGTCAATCAAGTTGACATGGAAAATCAATTACTACTTGTGAATCAGGAGATCAATAGGAAAGACTTGGAGATTGTAAATCTTAGATCTGAGAACAGTCGGTTGAAAGATGAATTGAGATCTGAGAAAGAACTTAATAATAGAGTGAATGATCCCAATGCAACTATGAGCTACTTTGAACAACTGGTGGACGCATCAAGAAGACCTAAAGATTCTTCTAGATTAGGTCACACTGAACAAAATACAACCACTAAAAGAAGGAGAATCATCTAAGATAGGTGAAAGAAGGTATGCAAAGCCAATGAACAACAAAACTGTTTGCCACCACTGTGGGAAACCAGGTCATACAACAAACATTTGTTGAAGCAAGAATGGTAAGTCCAATCCTAAAACTAACTTTAATGATTACTACTTTAACTGTAATAAGTTTGGACATCAAGCAGGTGAATGTAAGACAAAGGCAAGAAAAAAACCTAGACTTAATGGTAATTGCTATAATTGTCTCAAATATGGTCATAGAGCCCAAGATTGCAGATCTAAAGGTAAACAATAGTGGAAATCAAAGGCACAAGAGAAATCACCAAGAAAAGGCAATACTTACAAGTGGGACTGCAACACATGGCATAGTTTTCATTACTGTGGTGAGTATGGACATGTTCCAAAAAACTGCATAAGGACACATTTCAGAGGAAATTCTAAAAGTTGGATGAATGGAAGCCTAGATTGTCACAGTTGTCTGAAAATTGGTCATACAAGGAAAGATTGTAAGGCTAGGGTACCTGATCCTACTATTGAGAAATTTAGAGCACTGATGAACAAGACATGGGTTAAGAAGTTTGAACCATGCAATAGTGAATCTAGTACAGCTGAGGTCACCCAATCCAATGGATCAGGTGATCACATCATCTCCAACTAAGTAAAAGAGGTATGTAAGGAACTACATCTAAAATTCTTATCTTACATCAGTTCCTAACATGAAATGTACCAAAGTTCATATTTGCATATATTAAGATGCACCAGGACATATTTTGAAGACAAAAGCTGAGAAGAGCTAACTGCACTATAGGTGTCGAGCACCAATCATGGACACTAAGGCCAAGTTCTTTAGTGTGTGCTGAGTTTTGTTGGCCGAGTAAGTTTTGTGATGGCCAAGTTTAGTAATCCGAGTGGGATGCAATTTATGTTAGAAAGCCGAGGATAGCTGGCTTGCACAAACTCAATGGGAAAAACATTCATTTCTTACCTACCTTGACCTTTCAAAGTCTATAAAGGATGAACAGTTGATACTTCATTTTTACCTTGCAATTTTTACTATTTACAGAGCGATTGGAGTAATTTGTAGAAATGATCTTAACAAAGTTAGTATCAAATATTTCATCAGTGTGTCGTCGATAATCCTAAGGTGAATAGTGTGAAGCATTACTTGCCAAGGTACTCTATTCTTCATCTGTCAAACCCTAATTTAAAGATTATCGCTGCAAGCTCTTTCACACCAGCTAAACATATGGAGGGAGAACAAGAGAAAATTCAGTTAGTACAGAGTGATGAATGTGCACCTCTCAACTTTCGAGCCATTCCTGAAAGTGCAATTTAGAATGATTTAACTAGATCCCTCTCATCCATTCCACCCAAGGTACTTATGATCCATGATGTTTGATCATGTTACATGGTTAAGATTGGTGAAGTAGGTGATAGTGAATTGAGGAAATCTTACAACAAATTGTGTGTCGATGGAGTTCTAAAGGGAGAATTCAAACATTTAGCCAAAAAAGGGTTAACTCGTGCCCTATATTTTCCACAAGGTTTCAAAGATGAATGGATTAAGGTTATTCTTAGCCGAGTTCATGATATGTGTATGTGGTTGGATAATGGAACAGTCAAGATTACTAAAAACATGATTGATCTAGTGACTGGATATCTTATAGTTAATGGGAAATGGACAATGAGGGATAACAATAAAGAGGAAATTATACTAAACACTGGAGTCGCATGGAACAACAGAGGTATGACTATCTCTACAATTAAAGACCTAGAACTTGATTTTGGAGTAAGAGTAATAGCACATAAGTTCTATCAGTCGAGTAGATTGGATAGTGTTCCTTGTACAGCCGTTGACTAGGCATGGAAAATTGTTAAGAACAATCATACATATGATCTTGTCGAGCTACAACAGACACAATTAACTGAGAACCTAGCATCAATCAGAAAGGCTAAGAGCTCATCATGTAAGTTTGGTTCCTTACTATTATGGATATTTTTCTACATTTAGGATACATTTCCTACATTGGGAAATATTGTTTAAAAAAAGGATAGACCCATTACAGTTCAGATTAGTGAATGTATTGAGAAACTAGGAAGTAATTTCAATAGCATTATGGGGAGCTATTTTGTAGAATTCAATAAGAGAATGAGATTAAGAACTAGGATTCCTAGATCACTAGTGGAGAAGCACTATGAAGAAATTTGTTTTCTAGTTGATACGAATAACACATATATCCAGGCTGTGACACCCAGGGTAACATGTTTAGAACCATTTCCCTATGAAATTAACATTAATGAAGCATCAGCTACCATCATTGCACTCCTAGCCAAGGCAATTGATACTATAGAAGAAAGGTTTGGAAATTTTGATGAAGCCAAAGTAAAAATTTCAAGAAGTTTAACAGAGGGAACTATGGAGAGGAAAAGAAACAAAATTGTGAAAAATCTAAAGAAAATGGTTGGTTTAGGTAGTGATGAAGAAACTAAGGATGCACCTTTAGGCCTGACCACTGGACAAGGTGAGGATATGTCTATAGAAGAGGAAGTGAGTGCATTTGAGGAGATCACTAAGAAAGCTAAGGGTAAAAGACCATCAATTGTCATAGTAACCAAGCCAAGCAAAGCTAAACCTAAGGTTACACCTCCTACAGCTAATCATCCAAGGACTAGAGCATATACTATTACTTCTCCAATAGAAGTACAAACAAAATTGTATGGAAAGAAGAAGGTTTGAGAAAGCAGTTCTGGAAAGGAAGCTAAAATTGCTCCTAAGGTTGAGCTGAGTAAGCCAACAAAGAGACCTAGAAGGAAACTACAATTGGGGATAGGTAGTAATGATGAAAAGACTGAAATTGATGAACCCAGTAACATACCTACAACACAATTCAGGAAACCAGCTAGTATTGATGAGATATGTGACACTTTGAGAAACTCAGTAGGGTTAGCTACTTTCAAGTTCATTAAGTATGAGAAATTGAATAATGTGGATAAGCACAAAGTTAAGGAAGCACTCTTGGATATGATAATTACTTTCAAGTTAACTCCTATAGAGATAGGAAACCATGTGCCGAATGAACTATATGATTTTTTGTCAAGCAAATGGGAATTTGCACTTACCACAGAGAGACAAATCAGGGAAGGAACTTTAGCCAAGTTAATACCTAAGTTGACTTCAAAACAAAGAGCCAAATTCATTGAAGAATATAAGAGTAGGTTTTTTCCTAAGCTTAGAGGTTATGTTGTTCTAAAAAATGATATTGAAGGTTTAGTACAGTAGAGTACAAGGATTTGGAAGGAAATCTTTGGACTGGCAATTCCAAAAGATAAGAAATCTGGTGAGGGAACATCCGAGCAAAAGACAAAAGAAGTTGAAGTGGAAACTACCCCTGAGCCATAGATGACTCAAGGTCAGATTGCTATAGAATGGGACAAGACCAAAGAAGCATTAAACTCAACAAATTTTGTTGATCTGACTCCAGACAGTCTGATGGATTTCATAGTTGATGATCCAAGAAATTTGAATGCCGAGGAACAAGATATGCCAAGTGGTAGATACACTGATTCACCTATTAAGGCAACTGATACTGAAGAAGGAAAGACCACAACATCTGAAGAGAAAACTGATGAGATAATTGAAGTGATCAATGATCAGATAAGTGAAGAGAAACAACAAAAAAATGCACAAGAGGTAACTTCACAAAATCCACCTATTTTAGAGGTTGTCAAAATAGTTTTAGATAGTAGATTAGTGATAAAGGATATTGTTGATAAGTCTAAGGAACAAGAGGCAGTGCAAGTGTTGTTTTATCTACCACACTCTGCATCATCCACTCCCATAGGTCCTGAAAATGGGAGTATGCCTAATCCATAGACAATACTGACAGAATTAAAAAGGCAATGGACATTGACACTATCACAGGAAAAGGTATTATGCAGCCGAGCATAAGTTCACCAGAGTTGAAGAGAAGGAAAGTTCTAAAGAAGAAGTCTCAAATTCTAGATGTGACATTAGATGAGGTAATTGTGATTCCACAATGGGATCCCAATGAATTATCTTTTGAACAAATAGGGACTCTTCAAGAATTGCTTAAGAGGAAGAAGAGACAAGAAGAGATGAAAATAGAATAGAAGCAAAAGCAGGTGTTGCATGACATCAAGGATATATTTGAAAAGGTTTTTGACTTAGAGGATGAAATGCATCAAGCTCCAATTATTGATCAATTAGTTAACATTGTATAGAAGGTAACTAATGATGATATTAACAATAATGAAAAACTTCTACAATGGTCCGAGAGGAGATTTGAGAGAAAAGTTTTGGAGAAAATCTCAGAAGAGATTGCAACAAAATAGGTTGAGCTTTCTACTCTTGTAGAAATTTTGGAGAAAGTTACAGCAAATGTTTATTCTTTGTACAGGAAACTATGTGATGTTGAATTCTTCACAAAGGATAGTCTACAGCTTGTTGAGAAGCTATAGTTAGATTTGAGATCAACTGGCACTACTTTGGTTAAGGATACTACTTCTAGTTCTTTACATCTTACTAAGTTGATCAATGCACAATGGAGAATAGCTGAGCTTATGGCTGAAGATGGTCAATTAGGGCCAAATTAATAACTATTCAGACAAGCCTATTGCCTCACTTGGAGGTAATACAAAAAGAACTTTCAATTGCAAAGGATTTATCACAAAGAAATGCAAATCTCTCAACTGCAAAAAGTTTAGTGAGTCTAGCTGTCGAGCTAGAAATAAAATTGGAAGTTATGAAGATCGCTAAGGAAAGTTGGGATACTACATTTGAATCCACCTTGCAGCTTCATAAACAATTTTTGGATAAGTACAACTTAACCCCACCAGCAATCAGTGACAAAAACAAGGGGGAAGTTTTTAAGGAAGGTAATAAGGAAGTTGGAAAGGATACAATATGATACATCAGTACAGAAAAGGTACACTTGTATATATTTTTTGAAGGCATGTAAACTTTTTGTATGTATAATTTCAAGTATATTCCTAGGGGGGTTACTTAGTATACTTAGGCAACATTTTGATGAAATGAATGGAAATAATGATAAGTGTGTTTTTGCCACTAATATCAAAGGGGGAGATTGTTAATCTCTAAGTTCTGTTGATGATTAGTGACCAACACTTAGTCATTCACTTAGGTAGTTTTAGTTGGCTATCACTGTGGCCGAGCTAAAACTATGCAAGGTCGAGCAACATTGCTGAGCAGTATTCAGGATGCCTAGTTACATTATGCTGAGTCAAGTTATATCATGCCAAGCCGAGTAGGATACAGAGATGTTAAGTGCTGAGAAGAATAGTTTTTGTGTACATGTCTGGAATGATTCAAACTTCAAGGATAAGTGATCAGGCCGACTTGTATAAGATTTTTGGGCTGACTTATGTATGCATTTGATATTGTTCTATGGAGTTAGTTATGCATTTAATTGTTTTATCATATGCATGATCTATTGTAATTATTAATTGTAATACCTTTAAGGTATGGGTATTAGATATTAATCATTGATCTAGATCTCATTATCAGACTTGAACAGATATATAAGATTTCTTCTAAACCTTATTTTGTGTGTGTAAGAAGAGAGTAGACAAAGTGTGTGGTGACTTCATTTTGAAGTGAAATGCATAGAGGGTTATTTTGTTAAGAAGTAGAGATCAATCAAAGTGACAACACAGTGAACAACAGAGTAAAGTTATATCAGATTGTGAGATCATAGAAGGTACTGGAAAGAGGAGATCCATCATCAGCATCTGAGTGCATAATAAGAGATCAATACTTGAGACATTCTAATCATTGTATCAGGTGAAAATCTCTTAACAGAGTGGTTCTATCAGACCTTTCTTATTCTCCTAACAGAGTCTTACTTTATTGTAAGTTGAAATCCTTTCATAGGGTAGATTGTAATGATCTTTAGCTCTTAACTGGGTAGACCTTTAACAGGGTAGATTGCATTTTGTAATCAAATTTTGTAGCCCTAATAGGCACAATTTATTACTGCAGTAGTGGAGAATTCTGTGGGTGTCATCCCCACCCCATTTTTACCTATTTGGGTTTCTGGGTTACCAAGTTCTTATGTTATGAGTTATTTATTTCATTGTGTGGATGTTATCTGATATTACATTAGATTCATATATGTATGAATGTGTATCATTTTTTTTTAAGTTTTTAATTTTGAAGATCTGATTCACCCCCTCCCCCACCCTCTCATTATCTTTCTTTCCCATTATTGTATTTCCAACAACCTTTCTCTTTGTTTTCTTTCGCTTCATTTCATACTATTATTGCAGTGTTGTTGTAGAAGGATAGTGAGGGGTTTGAACACCCCATCACTTTTTTTAGTAAGTCTTTGCAGGAAGTAGAATTAAATTATGAGATAATGGAAAATAAAGCTTATGATTTGGTCAAAGCAGTCAAGGTTTTTAGGCCTTACCTAGCTTGTGCAAAAGTGATTTCTTATGTTCCACATGCAACTATAAAAGACATATTATCTCACTCCGAAGTCACTGGAAAAAGGCGCAGATGGATCAACAGGATTTAGGAATTCAACATGGAAATTCAAGTTACCAAATTGGTAAGGGGTCTGGGCTTGGCTAAACTCATGACTAACAAAAACATGGAGCTAGCTCAGATAAACAATGTACAAACAGTAAGTATGAATCACACTAGCATAGAGTTGCAACCATGGTATATTGATATTGTCTTCTTTCTAAAAAATGCTAAATGTCAAGAACACATGTCAAATACTCAAAAAAGGACTCTTAGGCTACAAGCTCAAAGATATGTATTAGTGTAGGGTGATTTGTTTTTGAGAAGCAAGGATGAAATCCTGTTATTTTGTTTGGATGAATCCCAATCCAAGAGAGTTTTGGGTGAAATGCACAATGGTGTTTGTGGGGGAATTACTCTGCAAAAACCATAGCTCATAAAATAATCAGGGCTGGTTTTTACTGGCCCTCTCTTTCCAAGGACACTCAAAAATTTGTACAAAGATTTGAACCTTGCCAGAGGTTCACTTCCAAAATGAAATTTTCAGGAGCGTTGTTGTTAAATCTAATGACTGTGGAAGCACCTTTTGCCCAATGGGGCATTGATTTTATTGGATAATTTATAGAAAAGTCTAGTAGAGGCCACCATTGGATTCTTGTGCCCACAAATTATTTTACCAAATGGATAGAGAAATCCCATCCAAGAAGGCAACCAACAAGGTGATAATGGATTTCTTAATGGATAATATTTTGACCAAATTTGGTGTTCCTACTAGAATAATCATGGACAATGCCATGTGTTTTAGATCTAAGGAGTTTAAGGACTTCTATGAACATTATTTCATTATTGTATCTTATTCTTCTCCATATCATCCTCAAGAAAATGGGCAGGCTGAGTCCAATAATAAGAGCATAATGAAGATCATTAAGAGGATTTTGGAAAAGACTAAGAAGTCTTGGAACTCAAAGTTGAAATTAGCCCTTTGGGCTGATAGGGTAATAGTAAAGAGAGCAATATGGGTTTCCTCTTTTGAAATGGTCCATGGAATTGAGGCAAGATTTCCTTTGAATAATTTGTTACCTATCTATAAGTTTTTGCAAGAAGAAGAATTTGAGATGCAAGAACCTATGATGGATAGGATGGTCCAATTGGTCAAATTGGAAGAAATAAGGGCTGAAGCACATAAAAGAAATCTGAAAATCCAAAAAAAATCTAAGTACCTATTTGATAAAAGAGCAACTAAAAGAAATTTTCAGATAAATGACATGGTACTCCAATGGAATGCGAGAAAAGAAGAAAAAGGAAAACATGGTAAATTTGAATCATTATGAATAGCCCCCTTTGTAATTCAGGATTTTCATTTCAAGACTCATATTTTCTAGAGGATTCTGATGGTAGATACAGGAATTGTCAGTGCATGGACAATTCCTAAACTATTATTTTTCATAATTCTACTTTTCCAAGCACAGTAGTTTAGATTTCTCTATTTTAAGTTTTGGTTTTGTTGTGTGTGTATGTATAGCTTTGTTTTAGGGTTTTGGTCTGCATCCCAAAGTTTTGGATTCTAATGTTAATCTTGCAATTAACTTTCCCCAAACAGAGCCATTGTTAACACTATTCTCTGAAAGTATTTCATATTTCAATTTTGGTCTTTTCCCGCGTAAGTGTTCTCAAAGCTTTGTCTTTTCGTGCAAAAAGGGGTTTGAAATTTTGTGAAGTCCTTGATTTTTCACTTTTTAGGCTTAATTGCATAGTCACGCTATTTATTTTAAGTGATATTTTGGATGCATGAGTGAGAAATTCTTTGGTTTTTCTATGGTCACACAATCGCAACATTTTTATGATGAGTTGACTTAGCTGTGTGAGTGAGTGACCGAGTTGACAAAAGTGTTTATTGTGCAGTCGTGGTGTGTATTTAACTTGAATTTTTCAGAATGTGAGTGCGCAAGTTGAGAATATTTAAGTCATTTCTCACTCATCGAGGTCTTTGGTCTTTCGGTTTGTAGTTGTGCGAGTGAGAAAACATTCTCAAAAGTGTCTATCATGCAATTGCGATCTATTTTCATTAGTATCCTTTTATCTTGCGAGTGTACGAGCGAGGAAAGTTTTAGTTTAATCGACCACTAACTAAAATATTTCATTCTATGTATTTTACTATGTGAGTGCATGAGTCAAGTTTTGTCTATGAGTCATCGCTCACTCACTGAGATTTTATCTAATATCTTTTTGTTGTGCGAGCTGGCGACATGTTCTTTATGAGTGCTTATATGTTGTTATCACGCAGTTGCATTGAAGATTCTTTGAGAGCATTTGGGATTGTGAGTGAGCAATGGAGAAAATGTTCAAGCTTTTGCACACTCACGAGTAATAAGGTCAAGACAAATTTGCAAGGCAAGTACGTGACTGAAGGAAGTTCAATGAAGAAAATGGTCTCATCTCTCACTCGTGGATCATTTTTTCACTTAAGATATTGTTGTACAAGTATGTGACTAGGTGTGTTTTGAATCATCAGTCACTCACCAATGGTTGATAGTTAAATATTTTTGGCATGTGACCAAGAGGAAAGAGAAGTCATCACTCAGTCGTGGTGGATGATTCGCTTAACATTTTTGATCAGCAAGTGTGTGACCAAAGAATATTTTCAGGTCAACACTCAGTCATGGTGTATTGGCAGCTAATGTTTTTAAAGCTACGAGTATGTGAGTAAAGGATTTTATGACTGTCACTCACTTGCTAAGTCTTAGCGGCTATCAAAAAATGGACATCGAGTGAGTGACTCAGTTAGTAATATGTTCTCAGAGAGGTTATCACTCACTCATGAGGGAAAGAAGATCAATTTAAAAGGATGTTGCAAGTATGTGACAAGGTAAAATTTCAAGCAGTTGTTTAGTCATCGATCACTTGCAAAGTTTCAAGCATGTTGAAATAAAAAAATGCAAGTGTGCAACTGAGAAGGATAAAAGACATCAAAGGCTATCGCTCATTCGCTAGATGATCAAGGTCAAGTCATAAGGGTGTTTCGAGTGCATGATAGGGTAAGAGAAAAATATTTTGTTGCTAACTCATACAAAAGGTTTTGAATGTTGGAGTTGTATAGTGAGTTTGTGATCTTCTGCCATCTGTCTTATTCCCGGTTTTAAATACAAAAAGGGAAAATATATAGTTGTTCTAGCGAGGATACTTAGAATTGCATTTTTAGAATTTATTTGGCAAGTTACCTAGGTAGATAAAGAATACCTAGAAGGGCATAAGAAGGGTACTTTTACCCCAAGGTTATGGGTGGGATATGATTTTTATATAGGGAATAATTTTTTTGAATAGATCAATGGTTTTTTAAATCAATAAATACTATCCACCACAGTGTCAAGGTTCTGTGATCTAGAACAATTTATTAAAAGTGCCTCAAAGGGTATGACTCCTTGGAAATAGGTGAGAGATCGTGAAGCCTTAGACGAGGAATATGTTGTGGGGAATAAAGTGAACAAAGTTGAGGTTCAAGAGAGAAGAATAAAGTGGAAAGATTCGATGAGAGTTAATGTTGAGTGGAAAGAATCAGACAAATATTTCTCTAGAATTTTCCTTGACACTCCATATTTGCGGATAATTGAGAAGATGCTGGAATCATATGACATCTTAATGGCACAAGTGAATCTCAAGGATCTCCACACATAGTGGCTTTGCATGATGAGGAACATGTGGAACATCATGAAGAAGAAGAAGAAGAGGCTGGTGAAGAGGCCACTTCTTCTAGGAAGCCACCTAACAAGAAACAAAAAATAGAGCATAGAATGGTGCAAGATAGAAAAAGCATGGCTAAAGAAATGGTAAAAGAGCATGGAAAGTACTTTAGGAAAATCAAGAAACAATTATAGAAAGTGCTAGAGGATGAAGGCCAGGGAGAGAATGAAATGATCTTAAGTACAAAAATGGATGAAAGGGTAATGATGGCCAGTGAATTCATTAAGGATGATGACATTATCAAATTAGAAGAATTCAAGAGTTTCCTAATTAAGTTGAAGAAAAAGGATTTAAGACAAAACTTAATTACAGAGGAAGGAGAAGACCAAAAGAATGAGGAGATTTTAAAGATACTTTAGGAGTATGACCTTGAGAGTGAGCTACTAACTATGGAGCAGGAAAGACCCTTGGTACAAAATAGTGGAGTTCTATTAATTCCTGACTAGGATTTACAATCGACTTTCATCATCGATGAGATTAGAAGACATGAAAACCCCATGTTCAATACAAAGTTTGAGATAGATGATATGTTAAGAGGATCAGGTTTTGATCCTAAATCTAAAAATTTGGCTATTTGGTCCCTTGTTCCTACTACACACAAGCCTCTAGTTCTGAGTATTAGAGAAGAGAAAAAAGCAGACAGGATGATATGGAACATGCAGAATACTAGTGACACCGAGATTTTCCAACTTATGACCCAAGTTTCATTCATGAACTTGGAAAAAATAGAGGATTTATCAAAAAGATATGAACAAAATTTTGGTCAGATGATGGCTTTGGCCAAGAAGCATGAGAAGGTTATGGTTCATAACCATACTTTGAAAGAAGAATTAGAGAAATTAAAGAAAGAATTAGATAAAAAGAGGACAAATCAAATTCCTCAGGTGGTTGAAAAGGAAAAGATAGATGCTACAACATAAAAAGAAGGTGACTTGGCACTAGAGGGAAGACAGACTCAAGAGCCATCAAAAAAGAAAAATGATAGTGTTGTATTTGTTGTCCTTGCTATGCTTCAACATCAGGTTAATGTGTTAAAACAAAAGACTGAAATGGTGTACACTTTGTATGGATCATTATAGAAAGCTTCCAAGACAGTTGCAAAAGCCATGATATTTCTTGAGCCAACCTTCAAAACTTGGTCAGGAAGAAATATATTGATGGATAAGTTAAAGACAACAATGTTGTATAGTGATGATTTCCTTGATGAAGTAACAAAAACCATTGAGATGGTAAATGACCTGAATGTTACTTAGGATTTCTTTAATGGTAAAGTTGAACTGATAAATAATAATTTGTAGCTATTTGGTGATCATTGCCCTGCACTTATTCCTAATATCTATGATAATGTTGATGCTCTAAAACCATAGCCATAATGGCAGAAGGAATTTGATGAAATATGGAAGGCTGATAATGTCAAACACAACTTGGAGAAGGACACAGATGCAAGTTACTGCAATGATTAGATTGACATTTTGTTCAAAGTTGAGGTGGAAAAGACAAAATTCATAGCAGAGGAAAAAATAATTGTAGATGCCAGGTGTGCTAGAATAATAAGCAAAAAATGCAAATATAAATAGATGGAAAGAGAACACAAAGACACAGAGATTTAACGTGGTTCACCCAATCCCTGGGCTACATCCACCAATAGTGAGTCCAATATCTTTTATTATTATCTAGTGATTACAATCTAAAGCCTACAACTCAATACCATCACAGGAATCTATTAAAATCCCTCATACAATGAAATATCAAAACCCTAAGCCCTTTTCACAAGTCTATTTGACCTAACCTAATTAGGGAAAAAAATACTCCGACTAATGGAGAATTGATGGTCGACCCTTTACAATATCATTAAGTCATTGTTGGCGTCGAGGGGTGTTGCCCCTCAACCCCACCTTAGGGTGCTTCCCCAAAGGGTCCCCGCAAGGGGTGCTGCCCCTTGATCCTGCCTATGGCACTACCCTAGGACCCCGCAAGGGGCTCTGCCCCTTGACCCCGAGCTTGGGGGCCATATAGAAATCTGGGGGAAAACCACGCTAAAAGAAACTGAGTCTGATTAGGCTCCACATACATAAAAATCTCCCACTTGGAGACTGATCAGACTCCACAACAATATCCTCCCACTTGGAGACTAATCGACCAAATCTGTAGCTCCCACTGGAATAAAGAAACCACCTTGGACTCTGTTGTTCTTTTATTCTGTTCAGTCTAGAAGACCAACTGAAGCTGAAGAGGAATTCAGCTTCTCCCTTGTCACTACCTTTGTAAAAATATCTACTAGATTATCATCTGTATGTTCTTCTCCAACTTTAACTGTCCATCATCCAAAACTGACCAAATGAAATGATATCGTGATTGTATGTGCTTTGTTTTTGAGTGCAAAGCAGAATTCTTTGCAAGATGAATGGCACTCTGACTATCTAAATACAAATAATTATCTACCTATGGATGTCCCAATTCTTCCATGAAGAATTGAAGCCATATCATCTCCTTGGCTACCTCTGTAGCAGCAACATACTCTTCCTCTATAGTGGATAACGCATTCACCTTTTGTAACTGAGAAATGTAGCTCACTGATGTCCCACCAATAGTAAATACATAACCTGTAGTACTCTGTCTGGTATCTATATCTCCTGCCAAATCTGAGTCAACATAGCCATGAATAGTAGTAGAAGAGCCCCCAAAGTGTAAACACTTATTGGATGTACCTCTCAAATATCTGAGAATCCATTTGACTACATTCCAATGCTCAATCCTAGGGTGACTCATATACCGGCTAAAAACTCCCACTACATATGCAATATCTGGCCTAGTACATACCATAGCATACATTAAGCTTCCTACAGCTGAAGCATAAGGTATCTTGGACATTTTTTCCTCTTCTTCTGGTGTCTTTGGACACATTTCTTTGGTCAATTTCAAATTACTAGGCAAAGGCGTAGTGATAGCTTTGGCATCCTTCATGTAGAATCTCTGCAACACCTTTTCAACATAATCAACCTGAGATAGAGTTAATTTTCTATTCTTCCTATCTCTACAAATTTTCATGCCAAGGATTTGTTTTG
>MU227574.1:1391963-1432033 GCA_018584345.1 Thuja plicata | reverse complement strand
TCACCAATTTGAGATAAGCTGAGTTACCCCTATTATGCTTAGCCTTGTGTATCTTTTTCAAAAAGAATGCTGATTGAACCAAAGATTAGCCTATGAAGGTCAATGATGATTATACCACTTCCTTATATAGCATATATGCTTATTTCCCTTTACTCTTTTGTGATCCATGAAATATCAAACTTAGTAAAGAAAGGTAAGCATATATGTTTATTAGCTATAGAGAGAGGGATATATATCTACCCCTCAACCCTATATCTATGAACCAAAAATGTATCTTTATCTCTTTTCATAAAAGGAACACTAACCTGCTTAATTCACAGTGATAGCAATATTGATAAGGTCAAGAAATTTATGAGTGGATACAATAGTGTGTGTGTGTGTGTGTGTGTGTGTGTGTGTGTGTGTGTGTGTGTGTGTGTGTGTGTGTGTGTGTGTGTGTGTGTGTGTGTGTGTGTGTGTGTGTGTGTTAATCTATGTATTTTCCTTTTAAAATCAAAGTATTGATAAATACAAGACCTAACATCCATTGTACTGATTTAAAATACCTCTTGATTATGATGCAGTATTACAAATGGGAGTTGTATACTTAATTATGAAATGAGAGATTTACTACTTACTATACATATGATCTAAAGTAAATCTGTTATATGCAAGCAAAGTCCTCAGAGAAAATATTCTGTGAAAACCGATAGTAATCCATACCTCTCTGAACCCACATGAATTTTGCTAATTTTCTGACTTTTAGAAGGAAACTGGAAATCTCAGATATTTCTTAACTGTCAGTACTTGTTACAGATTCAGATAACCTTTGGGACTAACTTGCTACCTTGATTGGTATCATAATGCCTAAGAAAATATAGTGGTGGTCATGCCAGTAAAAAATAGGAAATATTACTAAATTTGTTTTACCCATGTTTGGATTTGGCTCAATTATCCTTTACGTATAGTGTGCTAAAATATCATAGTAATCTCAATTGGCACTTTGATACACATACCAAAACCTTATTTCATAAACTTAGAGGGAAGGTATTCATAGATGATTTAACTATAGAGAGAGGGAAATTGTATACCCCTCATCCCTAAAGCTAAAAAACCAACACCAGTCTTTGCTAGGAACCTACAGAAAAAATAGAGATCTTGGCGAATCCTGCAGAGGTTCAGGGTGATTTCCAATGTGATAACCCAATTAACATAATGATAGCATTATAGGCTAAATAAAGGGTTTATACACACACACACACACACACGAACTCATGTCAAAGATCTGCAAGATAAGTACCATTAGAGAAGATTGATATAACTGGTTTTACATAAAGCTCCAATGTCCTTATGTGTGTGTGTGTGTGTATGTATGTATGTGTGTATATATATATATATTCTTGCCAATATCTGATTTGCAGAATATTCTCATAACATTTGTATATAAGCATGGATAAGATCAGTTGTGTATATCTCTCTCTGGTGCTATGATGATTATATACTCTAATGCAGATGTCACGTTTGGTCGCTCACTTACATGCTTAATGATAATTGTACTCTGAATATTTCTAATCATGAAGTAAGCCATCTTAGCACTTTCCAGAACACCGAGGTTTATTCCTTTTGAAGATAACTATGGGGAATGTTTAACCGAGATTATAAGGCTGGAGTCATCATTATATGAGCTGGGCCTAAGACCAAGGATTGAGGGGATGGTAATGATGAACCTAGGGGTGATTGTATTAGAAAATAAGGGAGATTAATGATTTGAGATGCTTGATGGGGGAGAGATAGTGAGTGAGTTTATTATAATCTGAAATATACATATGTATCCCTATTCATGCGAAAGAGGCTCTGTTATATCTTGATTAATAACCCACTAATGTAACTCCATTGGCTCCTTGATTTGCTAGCAAATCTGCTTCTGAATTGCCTTCCCTATAGGTGTGTTTAACTTCAACCTCAGGAATGGTATCTAAGATGAGATTAATTTCTTCAATTATTGAATTAAGTGTCCAATTAGGAGTCCTTTTAGTTTGAATAGCGTTAATGATTATTTGAGAGTCCCCTTCGATAATTAAATTTGACAGGTTGAGTTTCTTACATATTTTCAGGCCCTCAAGGGCAGCTTTAACTTCTGCCATGTTATTAGTCATGGGTTTAATAGGATGAGTGTATTTAGAGATAATTTATCCCTTCCAATTTCTAATGATCCCTCCTATCCCCGCTAATCTAGGGTTGCCTCTCAATGCCCCATCAAAATTTAATTTGTACCAACCTAGGCTAGGTGGGGACCATTTGCACTCAGATCTATCAAATTTTGATTTGGGACTGCCTTTACCATATAGTGGTGGGATATTTAGTGTTGACCATTTTAGCCTGATCTTGTTATCCCAGTTTTTAAAGGATCCCTCATAACATATTTTGCCTCAAAGTTTACTATTAATAATTTCAGTGATTGATGTTTCTATTTTATTTATAATGTTCTTCCAATCTAATTTTTGATTTGTAAATATTCTTCTATTACATTCTTTCCACACTTCCCAAGCTATAATTGAAGGGGAGATTGTCTAGATGTCTTTGTATAAGTTATCTTTGTATAAAGCCGGCCATGCTTTGAGGTGACCTAACAGGTCTGGAGGGAATGTAGTTTTCCAGTCTAGACACTGTTGTAACCATTTCTAGCATTCCTGGGTATAAGCATAGTTTAGAAGTAGATGATCGACATCCTCTGTATGATTCTCACATAAGGGGCATCTTGATGGGCCTTCAAAACCTAGCTTTCTAATTCTATCTTCTATTAAAATCCTATTTTGCAAAGCAGCCCAAAGGAACATTCCGGCCTTGGGAAGGTAGGCTTTATTCCAACATAGATTCAGGGGGATGTCTAGATTATCCATATTTTGCTCTAGGACTATGTTTTTATAACCCTCCTTCACTGTGTATTCCCCATTATTAGAGCCTACCCAGATGAGATTATCTGATCTATTTTTGCTAGAGATTTCCCTGTCTTCTAATATATTGATAAGTCGCAGTCTTTCTTGGCCTATAGTGGTACTTTTGTCTGCTGATCTCCATGTCAGATTCTCTTTGATTCATATATAGTCTTTGAAATACATACCTATAGTTGTCTTGCACTCTTCAATTAATTTTTGTGAAAATCCCATCTTATGTAACGGAGGAAGGCCCATCCGTGAGTCATCCCAAAATAAAGCCTTATCCCCAATACCAACATCCCAAGTAAGGAACTTGCTGATAATCCCTCTAGATTCTTTTATGAAATTCCAAATATAGGAGCCTTTAACATGTGATTGGGCCCTAAAGATGTTGATAGGGTCTTCTTCTGGGATGTATTTGTGAAGTAGGATTGAAGCCCATTTACTGTTAGATTCCTTAAAGAGTCTCCAGATGAGCTTTGCCCCTAAAGCTCTGTTCTGCCATAGGAGATTTTTTATTCCCAGACCTCCCTGAGAGATTGGCTTGCATAAGTTATCCCATTTAATGAGAGATAATTTTTTGTCTTCTGACGTTCCTTTCCAATAAAAATATCTAAGAATTTTATCTAGGTTTTTCTTAATATTAATTGGAAGGGGGAGGATAGACATGCGGTACGTCAGAATTGTTGTTAAAACTAATTTGATCATTGTGGTTCTGCTAGGTTTTGTGAGCCATTTTCCTTTCCATAAACTTTTCTTTTCCTAGACCTTTGTTAGCACTTGTTGTCAGAGTTTGGAGGTTTTAAGATCCTTATCCAAGTTTATTCCCAAATATTTACAAGGGAACTTTCCAGGTTTATAGCCAAGCGTGTTACAAATTTTCTTTTCCATTATCGGGGAAGTATTTAAAAAGAAAATTTTGGATTTGTTAGGATTAAATTTTTGACTTGAGGCTTTCAAGTATAGATTAAGGATATCCTTAAAGGCCTTGGCTTCTCGACAATTGGCTGAGCCTGAAAGTATCGTATCATCTGCAAATTTTTGCTGCGTTATATTGGGTAAATTTTCTGCTGCTTTTAAACCTATGATTTTGCCTTCTATTTGCTTCTTGGTTATGGCTCTGCCTAAGTCTTCTGCCATGATAACATAAAGGAAAGGCGATAAAGGGTCACCTTGTCTGATACCTCTAGAGATGTCAAAGTAACCTTCTGGTGTGCCATTGATAAGAATAGAGATTTTAGGAGTGGAAATACATTTGTAGATAAGGTTGATCCATTGTTTGGAAAAGCCAAAGGCTTCCAAACATTTGCAGAGGAATCTCCAGTCAAATTTTTCATAGGATTTTTGGATGTCTATTTTAATAAACATACTGGGATCCTTTGTTAATTGAGTTGTATGTACGAGTTCTTGAGCTATAACAATTCCATCTAAAATAGATCAATTGGCTACGAACCCTGTCTGCTCTTCTGAGATAATAATAGGGAGGAAGGTTTTGAGCCTGTTTGCCAAGAATTTTGATAGTATCTTATACATGGTATTACATAAATAAATAGGATGAATGTCCCCTAGCTCCATACAGTCATTTTTATTGGGGATGAGTGTAAAAAAAGTGTTATTAATTTTGGTTAAAGTGGAGCCAGAGTTTCTTGTAGCTTCCACTGCTTGCCAAATATCAGTTCCCATAAAGTGCCAACAATTTTGAAAAAAACCCGCCTGAAACCCATTCAGGCCAGGTGTTTTATCTGGATGTAATTGGAATACTGTGGTTTTGACTTCTTCCAAAGTGAGTTTTCTATTTATCATTTTGTTATCTTCTTTCGAGATCAGTTTAGGTATTGCCTTTAACATCTCATTTTGAGCTTCGAGATTAACCGTTTCTGTATTATTTAGAAGAGAGTAATAAAATTGTATGAAGCATTCTGAGATAATGGTAGGGTCTTCTAAAAGTTGCCCCTTATCATCCTTAATTTTTGAAATTCTATTTATGTTTCTTTTTATATTTTTGGTTTTATGGAAATATTTCATGTTACTGTCTCCTTCTTTTAGCCAAGATTCCCTAGAATTTTGTTTCCTGAAAATCTCTTCTTTGAGAAGAATCGCATTATGTTTAGACATAAGTTCTTTTTCTTTAAGGTAACTGGACTCATTCATACCTTGAGCTATAACTAGATTATTAAGATTTTATAATTCTTGTTCAATTTGTAATTTATCTTTGAAAATGTTTCTAAATTTGTTTTTATTCCATTCTAATACTTTGTTTTTAATAATTTTTAGTTTAGCTACAAAACTATTCATCTGAGATCCTTCGATCGTTAACTGATTCCACCATTGCTCTTGGAGGTTGATAAGTTCCTGATCTTGAAACCACATAAATTCAAATTTAAAGGGGTTTCTAGATGGTTTGCAACTTTCTGTAATAGTTAGTCTAATAGGGAAGTGATCTGATCTTGTTTCTGGGAGAATTTCAGCACTCAATACATGATTGAAATTTTCAGATTCTCCACTAATCAAAAATCTATCTAGTTTTTCCGCAATATGATTAAAACCTGATCTTCTATTATTGCAATTGAATATACTATTATTAGTGTCAATATTTATTAAATGATTATCCATGACCCATTGATTAAAATCTTTCTGAGCTTGTGAAATATATTGTGATCCTCCAAATTTCTCTTTGATATCCAAGATGGCATTAAATTCTCCTCCTAATATATGTATCTCTTCTTTGTTGGATTGCAAAAAGGATTGGATTTCCTGTCATACTCTCCTTTTTTCCTCATTCTGAATAGGTCCATATATGTTTAACAAATATAATTTTAAGTCTGTTTTAAAGCTATTGATCCTTAAGACCATCTAGTTGCTATTTTTTATTAAGGCTTGGACTGAGAATTTTTGGGGATCCCACAGTGATGATAGAACTCTAGATGCACCATTAGATGGTACATATTCTGATTTCTAGATTCCCATTTTACCATTTAATCTCTCGCTTTCTTCCATACTAAGTTTGGTTTCCTACAATATGATAATTTCTGATTCAAAAATTTTTAGGTATCTTTTTAAAAGTCTTTGTTTGTTAGGGGAATTTAAGCCCCTAACATTCCAAGATGTAACTCTCATTACTCATTGGAAAGGCACTTCCCCTTCCCAATGTTTAGAATATCAACAATCTTCTTTTGATTTCCCGCACTACCATCCAAGATTCTAAGTTCTTTGAGGGATTTCCTTCCTCTTTTCTTTTTTATCTTATCAATTCTGGGGTATGTTAAGCCTTCCCTGTTAATGGCTATACCAAGTTGTCTATCTTCATTTGTTATACCAAATAGGCCATTAATGGCTTCTATATTGCATTCTGCATCATCATTGATTAGGGGGTAGTTATTTATATTCCCTGCTGGTCTTATACTCCTTTGCCCTTCCTTTAGATTTATGAGGGCATCTTCTTGATCTATGGTATCTTGACCATATGATTCCATAATGTTTTCTATGTTATCAAGACCATTTTTATTTAAAGCTTCCAATTCTATAGGGATTGTAATATTTGTTTCATTGTCTTTTGGTTGCAACGCCATTGGTTCCTCATTTTCCTTTTCATCTTTTCTAATTAGCATGATCTTTTTAATTAATAGTTCTTTTTGAAACAACAATTCTTCTTTATCATAGATCTCATTAATGAAGAGATCCATTAGTTCATCTGTAATAGTTTCTCCTATATAATCTATGATAATTTTAATCTCCTTATTGTACTTATCTTCTTCTGAGTCTTTGACTGTTAATGATAAGTTTGCTGAATCTGAGCTCTGAATTTTCTGATAGATGACCTTAGGGTCAATCATAGCCTTGTTTGCCTTGCTCTTTAGTTCAGAACATTCCACATTACCTGGGGATTGAGGTTCTTTATTTAATGCAATTTGGATGTCAACACTTTCCCTATTTGGGGTATCCATATCCAAAACACTCTCCTCGACCAATTCTGGTTATCTGGTAGTGATTGGTAATTGTAAGCTATTAGGGGATTGTACCTCCCAATTTTCCATTGAAGGGGAGGCATAATTATTCATGAAAGATTTATCAAAAGGGATGTGAATGGGAGGGGGCTTTCCATAAATGGGGGGCATTTTTTTATCTGATATCTTGTCCCTTGAATTTGACAGAGTGAAGCCCCCTTTGTCTTTATAAAAGTTAACCTCAACATCCACTCTGTTAAGACTATTGTTAGAAGTGTCTTTGGATTCCAGGCTTACTATTGTAGTCATTTTTCTAATATCATTAACAGCTTCTATGTAATCATCCAAGATAATGGGATTAATTATAATTGAGTTAGAGTTAAAGCATAAATGTATGGGAGGAATATACATCTGATGTATATTCATCTTTACAAAAATGATCTTATCAGTTTGATTTTGTTTGGTTTCAATAACTCTAATGAAGCTACCAATTTTGTTACCAATTAGACAGACAAAGTCTAAGCTAGATAATTCTAATGGTAGGTTTCTAAGAATTATAGATTTTTCTACCTCAAAGTCTCCCAAATTAATTGGATTGAAAAGAGGAATCCAATTGGATACAAAAAAAAGATTCTTGCCTGAATTTAAGAACACTTCCTTTCATAATGTTGCTTTTAAGATCAGGACTCTTACAATCTATGAAAATAAAATTATCAGTAAGGATAGTGATACTTACCTCAGTGGGAAGTATTGCTTTCAGGCCATCTGCAATATCAAGAATGTTCACTCCAGCTCCTTTCCATTGACAGATAACACCTATAGCTTCATAATACTTCTGTTTTCGCAATATACAATTATCATCTAAATTGATTATATTAGATTTCATGCCAGAGATACCTTTATCTTTAGACTGAATAGAGTTGTAATTGATGTTAGGTCTATGTGGAGGTGTATATACTAGATTGGATAACCCATTTTGATAATCAGATATAACACAATTTGACTTACCTGCTGTTGAGTGTGGCTTTTGTGTTTGGTACTTACCAGTCTATCTTCGATGTGGGGGAGATTATGTCATGGATACCTTATGTTTAGTTTTAGTATCCAGATTTGAGTCACATTCCCCATTACTATGCATATGTATCTTTGATTTTGGTAAGCTTTCTTTCTTCCAAATTTTGGAAACCCTGGCTTGAAGCTCTAAGGTTTTGCCAAGGAAAGGGGGGATACATTTAGCATCGGACTATGTTTTAACTGCAATCTGGTGCGCCTTATCCCTAGAAGTGCCCTTCCCTTTCAAAACCCTATTGCGCTTATGAGGGGGTGAATATATGCCTAGTTTAGTAGAATATTTCTCATCACTTAATGATTCAAAGGAGTTCCTCAAAGTAATAACATTACATCTTTGATCTGAAGGGTGAATTCTTACCTTCCCCTTCCTTTTGACCAGTTGCCATTCCTTTTCTTGTGTCTTCACAAACCCGAGAGACCCCTGGGCCACTTTGAGTCCACCTCTCCCCAATGCAGAATGGGGATCCTTGGAGTTTTTAACTGAACTAATTTTGGAATTTAGTGCCCGCGTTCTCTCGGGATTGCAAATTTGATATGCAGCATATTTAGTTTTGGAAAAGAAATCAATTTGGTGATCCAGGGTATTTACAGTGAACATCTTTGGGACCGTAGCACTTCTCTGTTCTTTCTTTTTATTATCATCAAGAGCCAATGAATTTGAAAGTTGATCCTTTGCCACCAAACTTTTCTTTCCTTCTGCTAAACTCCTCTTTTTCTATTTCTCTATGAATGGTTTAAGATGTTCATAGGATGGTCTAGCTGATCGCATATCAGGTTTTCTACATTCGATAACCTTATGCCCATAGAGAAAAAAATTAAAGCAATACCTGGAGAAAAAAATTGTGATGATATTTACTAGGTAGAAGGCCTAGGATATAATTGGTTGAGTGTAGCATAGTTGAATAAAAAAGGTTACCTTGTAGAATTAAAAGAAAGTGTTTGCAGGATACTCAAAAAATATGGAGATCTGATTGCTACCGGTATGCAAACTAAAGGTAACCTATTCTCACTAAATACTAAAGTAAAGAGTTTTCTGAACTAAAAATTTGATGATAGGTGGCTATGGCATAGGATATTTTTTCATGTTAACTTTGATAGTTTGATCAAAGTAAGTAAGATGAATATTGTTAGAGGTTTTCCACAACTAGTAAAGCCAGATAATGTCATGTGCAAGGAATGTCAGTTGGTAAAATTAACTAGTTCTATTTTATCAGTAAGTCATTTTCATTTGGAGCTATCTTGGATTTAATACATATTGATTTGTGTGGTCCTATGAGAAAATGAAGATACTTTGGAGATAAGTACTTTATGTTTTTGGTTGATGATTATTCTAGAATGATGTGGGTTACTTTTCTAAAAGACAAATCAAATGCATTATATATGTTTAAGGTGTTCAAAGAATGAGTTGAAAAGGAATAGGTAAGAATGTGAAGTGCTTGAGATATGACAAAGGTGGAAATTTAACATCTTTTGAATTCATTAAGTTTTGTGAGGATCATGGAATTAAGAGACAAATGTCAACACCTAGAACTCCTCAACAAAATGGGAATACAGAGAGAAGGAACAAATCTATTATTGATGCTGCAAGAACTATGATGAATGAGAGAGTTGTGCCTCAAATGTTTTGGAAATAATTTGTCATCACTACTATTTGTACATTGAACTAGGTACAAGTGAAGAAGGGAACCCATAAGACTCCTTATGAGTTATGCTTTGGTCAAACACCTAGTGTGAAATAATTCAAAGTGTTTGGGAGAAAATGCTTCATAAAGAAAGATGAATATACATGGAAATTTGATCCTAAAAGTGATGAAGGAATATTCTTGGTATATTATACAAAGAGAAAAGCATAAAACTTTCTAAACAAAAGAACCAACAAGTTGATAGAAAGTGAAAATGTGAAGATTGATGAATTCTCAGAGAGGAATGATAGTTCCAACAGGGATGAGTTTGAAGATCAACAAGGTATAGTATATGTTCAACCAATGGAGCAATAAGTTGAAAAAAATAACAATGAGGATGAACTAGTTTAATCAAAAGAAGAGGTTCCTAAATCTGAAGCAGTGCTATTAATGTATGTTAAGTTGAACCACTCTACTTATCAGATTATTGGTGATAAAAATATTGGTGTTCATACTAGAAGAAAGATTAGAGAAAGCACATGTCTAATTACTGAATATGAATTTAAAAATATAAGAGAGGCATTGACAAGTGATGATTGGTTTAAATCCATGGAAGAATAATTAGATCAAATAAAGAAGAACAATACTTGGGTACTTATTCCTAGACCTATTGATAAGAATGTGATGGGAACTAAGTGGGTTTTCAATAATCAACTCAATGAAGTTGGCAAAGTGGTCAAAAATAAGGAAAGAATTGTGGTTAAGGGGTATGCACAAGAAGAATGATTGGATTATGGAGAGACTTTTTCACCAGTGGATAGACTTTAAGGAGAGTATTTTTCTAGCCTATGCATTCTTGAATGGGATTCTGGAAGAGGAAGTTTACATAGAAAAACCTAATGGTTTTGCATTATTAGAGGATAAGGACTTGGTATGAAAGCTCCAAAAGGCACTTTATGGACTAAGAAAAGCTCCAAGAGCATGGTATGAAAGGCTACATTCCTATCTTATTCAAATTGGTTTTGATAGAACAAGGGATGATAGTAATTTATATCTTAAAATTGAAGGAGGTAAATTATTGTTAGTTGAAGTTTTTGTTGATGACATAATCTTTGGAGATAATGATGAGATGAGTCTGTATTTTTCTAAAGATCTGAAGAAGGAATTTGAGATGTCAATGATTGGGGAGATCAAATTGACCAAGCCACTACCTAAGGATAATTTTGAGTACCTTAGGAGTAAGCTAGGGGTTATGCCCCTACCTGAAAAGAACTAAGATGTTGTAGGTGCATCAATCCAATAAATTTATTTTCATATCTTTAACTATGGATTGATGTTCAGGGGACTACTCCTTAGGGGGAACACTCAGAAAGAGAAGAAGATAGTTGCAACAGATGATGTATTCAGATTATTTCACCTTTGGAATTGTTTTCAAAGGGGGAGAAGATCAAAATAGATAAAACATGTTTGGGAGAAGAACAAAGATGTACTTTGGGAGAAGAATAGAGAATAAATTAAGATCAGAGAACATAAAATATGTATCAGCTAAGGGGGTGTAGTTTTTTTTATATCTAGAGCAGCTAGATGATTACTTGGTATTTTTCTTTTTTATCAATTCTAAAGGGGGAGATTGTTATCATAATTAATGATGTGTTGGTAAGTGATGTGGTAAAAATTTGGTATTGTGATGATCAGTTATTTTGTTGTCATCGATGTCAAGTATTGACCTAGTGTTCTTAGTGTGTTGCCAAGCATGTGAGAAGGATGACTAAGGTGTTAACAGTGTTTTCAATGGTGGTGATATTTAAGAAAGACATGCAAATGTTTATAGATGCTAGCTGTATGATCACAACTATTGAATGTTTGAGTTGTGCAACTTATGATTGATTGATGTTTGACAAGGAAACAACTAGAACAATCTGTGACTAACAATGAGTGATTTGATCAATTCGTCAAAACTATGATGAGTTAGGTGGTGCGATTAGAGGATGATGTTTTTGATTCTGTGTTGAGTTCAAGGTTATGATTGAAAATGATTTGGGTGATCAGAAAGCATGATTTAAGGTTAAAAAAGTTGTTTCTAAAAAATGTGACAGTGTTTCTGAGCTTCTGATGGTAAGATCTTTGATTGGCAATCGATGATCAAGGTGTAAAATTTAGTTTTATGTTCCATATGTCATGTTGATGTGTCTAGATTTATTTGTGGTGATGAATTGGTATTTCTTTGATTGAGGTAGATGCTTTATCAGGATGTAGGCTGAGTTGGTCAAAACAAGTTTGACTTTTCTTGATAAAATTAATTGATAGGATCTATCGTGTGGCCAACCTATTTGGTAAAGAAGTTTTTTATACTAGGATGTAAGTTTTGGGGTGATACTTTCGAGCACAAAGATTGGAAAAGTGATTTTAGATGTGTTAGGTGAGATTTGGGTTGGTGTTTGTTTAGGACTTGAGTAGTGATATTTATATCACGTAATCGAAAGATTTTTGCATGTAGATTGTCAGTGAGAAGGTGCGATCAAGCTAGGGTGTTCCATAGATTTATGAGAAGGGAATGAATGTGTTATAGTGGATCTGATCAAGAAAAGGAGTTTCTACTTCAAGATCAAGTGAATCTAATAGGTTTTATATTGTAAGGCCCTTAACTGGGTGTATGCAAAGAAAATACCTGTAGCTGCACCACAAGCAAAAGCATTGAAATACGAAATATGAAGTAATCAAAGCATGCTAATAAACTTAAAATCAAACTAAATTTTTACTACAACCTCCGATGAGCTAAAACATGGGCACCCAATAATTTTTTTTTTATTTTCTCTTAGAGAATTTGTGGGTGTGCTCTTCCAACACAGTACTAATAATCCCACTATCATGAAAGATGCAAAATGATGAATAAATGATGGATTTGAGCACAAGAATGTGAAAATTGCCCCAAATCTCACAATGATGAATGCAAATGCAAAACCTATTCTAAGAATGCAAATGCAAGAGATTAAAAACTAGTTTCAAATGAAAATTAAACTAAGGATGAGGATGCAAGATTAAAAGCTAAACTAGTTAAATCTATATTACTATGCAAGCAATGGATTCTAAACTAGGATGAAAATTCATCAACTATGAAAATGAAATTGCTAAGAACACTAGAATGCTTAAGTGCTCAAGTGTGAAACTTCTCAAGAATGCAAATGCTCAAGAACACTTATTATACTACTAGTTGCAAAATGAGGAGTGAGGCCTCCTTTTATGGACTCGTCATGAAAATGAAGGGCTAGCAATAAGAGGTAGAAAATTAGTGGCTATGATTAAAGGTTAGGTAGGGTTTGACTTGAGTGAAGGAGATTAAGAGGCAAAAGGAATGAGTGGATACGATTAAGTGGTTAAAGAGAGTGGTTGACTTTTAAAATAAAAGCCAAATGAAGAGACAAGTGCCAAGTGTCACAAGGTCAAAATTTTGGAGTTGATCAATGTGATTGCACATAATTAGCTAGGAAAATAGAATAAAATGATTAATGAATTTATAAAATAAACAAAAGTGTTTGTTTAATAAATAGACGAAATAAGCTTAGAATAAAGGTTTAATTAAATAAATAAAAATTTATTTAATCCTAGAAAGAAAAGGACAATGAATTATTTAAATAAATAAAAATATTTATTTATATAATAGATGAAAAGATATAATGAATTAATTAAATAAGTAAAAATATTTATTCATTTAATAGAAGACATTAGAATTAAATAAACAAAATCTTTATTTAATTAAGGATAGTTTTAGGTGTCTATATTTTGCGCCTGTTTGATGCAGTGTTGAAATTTGACATCGCATCAAAGAAAAGAAAATAAGATGTCAGAGAGAAAGAAGAGGATGTGTCTGCTTGAGAAAATTGGCCAAAAAAGGCAACTTGGGCAATTTTCTCAAAAAAGGAAAGAAGGGAAAAATAAGAAAATGAAATAAAAAGAAAGAAAAAAAGGGATCCCACTAAAAGAAATCCTATATAGGAGTAAAAAGGGACCACAAAGGTCATTTGCACCAAAAGGAAGGAGAGAAATGACAAACATGAGGGAGAGGCAATAGTTGGGGGACTGGGTCCTAGTCTATAGGCAACCAATGGGCATGGGTAATCCAGTGACTTTGAAAACCTACCTAAGTTTTTGGCCTTTTTAGTTTAATTTGTTAATTTTTATGTATTTTTTTAAAACAACCACGGGAGGGTAAGAAAAAATGAAGGGAGGAGGGGGGAAAATGGGTGAGAGAGGGGGGAAAAAAACACCCATCCCCCGACGGGCATCTCCGCCATTTGGAGGGGCAAAAATTGAGCTACCCGTCCAAATACGAGCGGCTCTGCCCCTGCAATGGGGTGGGTGCATCCGCCTATCCCTAGACTGGCGACCCCACCAAAGTGGTGGTGCAACCACCCATTCATAGATGGACGGCTCCACCCCCCAAGGGGTGGGCATGGTCACCTTTCTAAGGATGGGTAGATCCACCTGTGCAGGGATGGGTGCAGTCGCCCATCCATGGATGGATGGCTTTTCCCTACACGGGGACGAGTGTGACCACTTGTTAATTGATGGGTGGATCTCCCCTGCATAGGGAGGGTGCGGCCACCCATCCATGGATGAGAAAATCTTCCCTACAGAAGGGGCAGGCATAACCTCCTATCCTTGGATGGGTGGCTCCACTCCACGCTAGCATAGGAAAAGCAACCCTTCAAGAGACGGGTGACCCCACCCCATGGAGGGGCAAGCACAAATTCTAATGAGGGAAGTAGGGGGAGGAGGCATACAACCAAAAAATAGATGCCACAAATTAGCCAAGGGGGAATAAAACTCCCTCAAGGTCAAGAAAGGGGCAACATGACCCAGACTGATGTGGGAGACTAAACAAGTAGGCTTAAGGGAAGGATTGACACTGAGATGAATGGATGATGATTTTTTTGGTTGCACGAGCCCAACCATCTCATAAAGTTGAAGGAGCGATGGCCAGACATGATGGAGATGAGAGAGATTGACCGTGAAAGAGTGGGTACATGTCACACTATGTAGACTGCACCATGTCCATGAGTGGCCATAACTAAGAGCACATAATGTGCTCATGACCACACTGATTGAGAGATGGAACTCGGACACATCGAGCTTCCATCTGCCGATGGGGGAGGCAATAGTGACACTACTAGATGTCTTGATGATTCTATAGGTTTTGATTAGGGAACATATCCTAGATTATTGGTTAGAGGGGCAGAGGTCTATCTGTAGGTGAGCTTCAGGAGGCAAGAAGATCAGCTACTAATATCATGATAGTGGCTGACATGGTGAGGGGGATTACAGGGAGGACTTCCTAGATTGGTTCTCTACTTGAGAGGGCTGATAGGAGGCAGGGTTATGATAGATCATTTGGGACATGAATTTCCTATTAAATGGGAAAGAGTGCTAAGCTAGATGCTATAGGAGGAGGAGGGCATAGTGTACTACTGGGGGTACACAATTCTAGCATAGTTATACTATAATTTTTACACAATTCTAGTATAGTTATACTATGATTTGTACATATGTGCCTATCAAACGTAGAGGATGGTAGGACCAAAGATGACATTGTTGCTCGTTTGGGCATGGGAGCACATCACAGTAGTCAGACCAATGCAAGGAGGGGTGCGATAATGATATGATCCATATGCATGTTGATATAAACCACCACTATCCTACGGAGATGTGAGATCGGTGGAGATTTGGTGGAGATGAATAGATGAGATGATACAGCTTGAGTGGATGTCTTACAGAGGATGTGAGGCATGGGGATATTGGGCTAAGAAGGAGGGTAGGGAGGATGGGGGTCCTGATGCAGAGTATCTAGGATATATGCAAAAATATTATTGGTTGATTAGGAGGACAACATTTTAGATACCTCAGTACATGCCATCCCAAGTCTGTAGAGAGTTAGGGGTAATATAGGATGTAGTATCAGATAGCTATCCACATCCCCTCATCCCTAAAGAGGTTGGATCATTATGGGGGATAGGGGTGGATCTATAGCTTGCTGGAGTGATTTGGAGAGGGATGTAGATAGTACCGTACATGGCAGCATAGGAACATGTAGGAGATGTAGGGATGACTATAGAGTATGCATGGTGATGGGATGGGAACATGTCAGTGAGATTGACTGATCCAAGAGAGGGAGATGAGTTAGAAGAGGAGTCAAATTTAGGGGATGAGGATGAGGAGGGGGATGATGAGGAGGAGAGGGATGGTGGTGAGGAGGGGATGAGGATAGTGATGATGGTGATGATAGAGGAGAAGCAGTGCCAAGGGTTAAGAGGGTGAGAGTATTCTAGTATATAGAATGGAAGAGAGGAGTAGTCTAGAGGTTAGTCATGGGAGGCCCACCTTGGGTACTGAGAGTAGTAGTGCCAAGGATACCAGAGGGGGCACAAGGGGGAGAGAGATGAGCCAGTAGAGCTAGCACATGGATTACCTCTAGATTATTGGATGCAAGAGGATCTAGACATGGGACTAGGTAATGATAAGATGCATGAGGACCATGATTATGTGGCCATCCTTTGGGCTGATATGGAACGATTATAGGGACTATCAGAATTTGAGAGGTACAGAGAAAAAAATATGTAGAGATCCCTAGACATAGTATAGGGATGAGTGGACACAAGATAGTTTACCAAAGTTGAGACTCATATGGGATTAGTAGCTCAACAACAAATAGAGGAGCCGAGATAGAAGGTACATGATGTAGAGAGAGACAAGGATCACTAGAAGAGGACTATAGATAGGTATAGGGGGATAGAGAGGTCTCCCTATAGGAAGCCTCAGGATAGGGAACTCTGCAGGTAGCACATGAGGCCGCCATATCTGCCAGACAAGAGACCAGACTAGTCAAAGAGAGGGAGTACTATTGACAACTATATCATGATGTTTTTCCAGTAGGTCAGAGGGTTCCAGGGTAAAAAAAGAGAGCTACTATTTATATTTCATACTACAAGAGGAGGTGCATCACAAGGATCATTGGAGATGAGACCACAATGGGACAGAGGAGTAGGCATCTCTAGAGGGGTAGGAGGACCAGCTACATGAGGGTCCACGCCTAAGTATACATTGATATAAATTTTTTATAGTTTTTTGACATAAGATGAGATGTAAAGTGGCACTTAGGTGCACATGCATTTTAGATGTATATTTTGTGATGTAATTATGCGATGGTCTCGATGCATCTTGTATATTATGATGATCACAGTATATGTATGACACTTTATGCATATTTATATGATGATGTAGTATTTAACTTGATGATCCCTATATGATGTACCATGTGATGTGTATGATGATGTTTTATGATTTGTGAAGACATATGATGCTCATTCTTATCCTATGAATGAATGTATGTGATTTTTTATTATACGATGTATTATGAGTCTCGCATATTTTTCATTCAGGAGGAGATGTGATTATACGTGATGCATTAATCATGTACAATGTTAAATGATTTATGCATGTACTTATATGACTAATTATTAATGTTATGTAAGCATATATGGATGTGAAAATGCAAATGTGACTACTAAATGTGAACTACAATGAATTTGAGAAGTAATTTAATTTTTGTGTATCAGAGTAACCTAGAGGAACACATAGCTAGAGGATGGGGGAATAAAAAAAAGGCCTCATAATGAAAAACATAACTAAACTAAAATCTAAATTATGTGCCAACTAACTAAAGGGATTTCATGGGATTTGTCTTGTGTTAATGTTGAAGAGCACACCCTAGTTTGATATTACATTGGAAGAATGACTCACATGCTAGAAAGCATGAATGAAATAATTCCTTTGCGTGGAAAATACTCACAAGAAATCAAGGTGAGCTCAATGCTATATTTTTAGGTAGGTAGTTGTGATGGAACAAATTCCATAATCCTCATAGGGAATCCCTAGTACACCCAAGCCATAATGAGTGGTCTAGGTGGGAATGTGAAAATAACTCTTCCCCCAGTAAGGTATGCATAATCATAACCATCTACCCAAAAAAAATATACATCAAATCAACACAAATAGGTCATACCATAGAAAATCATGTGCAAAGGTTCATGTCATCTCAAAAGAACCAATGTATAGAAGATTGATGCCATTCAAGGGAGACACCACCCTACACAAAGGATAAAACCAAAATGAAGGCATCTTAACCAAGTGGTCATTCAGTAAAACATTCTTTCCTGGGAAAGATAGAGATGTAGAATAAATAATTGATTATTTGACTTAGGAAACATCCTAAAGGGCCGAGTGATTAGATTGATTGAAGAATAATGACATCTTAGGGACATATTGATGAGTAGAATAACCAATGAGATTAAGAGGTCTTAAGATCAATTTGATACAGTACTGTATGGTCACTATGTCTACCAAATAATCATGGTCATGATAAGGATTATTGAGGGATCATCTGTACATGTGGATCCTTATTCCAACTATGTTAACAATGAAGCATCATGTGAGTGTGTGCGAAGTGAGTAGAATTAGAAAGGAAGGTAGGATTACCACATAGATATGGGGAGATGGATGATAGGGAAAATGGGAAATACTAATAGATGATGGATCTAGGTTAGCTACACATGGTGCCCTTAAGGGGTTTTCACCATGGTACTTGTCCAAGGTGCTTGTTTTACCAAGTTTTCACCATTGGACATTTATTGAATTTTTTTTCAAAACTTTTAATATTTTTTCAAGATTATAAATTGTTGTACACAATGATGCTGAGCTTATGTGTAGAACCACTTGAGATGGAGAATGTTGATTGGATAAAAAATGGGAACTCCTTCTAGTGTTGCAATTTGATAAGCTCTAGAACCATACTTATGAGTGATCACAAATGAACCCAACTAATTAGGCTCAAACTTTCCTTTCTTTTCATGATTATGAAGATTCGTCATATTATTCTAAAGGACAAAGTCACCAACATTGAACTCTTGAGGCTTGATCTTATTTTTGAATTGAAGCCATGGGAAATTTTGATACACATAGAATTGGTTTAGGGAATTAAGGCTTCTTTCATCAAGGAGCTACAACTCTTGCAAGCGAGAAACTCATTATTCTTCTTCAAACATCAGATTCTTAAGAGAGATCCTAATGGAAGGAAGCTCAATTTAAATGGGGACAATGACCTTAGTGTCATAAAAAAGAGAGAACGGAATGGCACCAGTGGGAGTACAAATGGAAGTGTGGTAATCCCATAAGGCAGGGTTGAGTTGGAGATGCCAATTATGACTAGAGTCATCAATGGTCTTCTTAAGGACTCTTAGGAGGGTCTTATTTGTAGCTTTAGCTTGGCCATTTCCTTGTGGGAAATATCTAGAGAATAATTCTATGTGATCCCAAATTTATTAAAATGTTCCATAACATCCATGTTCTTGAATGGGGATCCATTATCAGTGAGATTATCTTGAGGGATTCAATATTGATAGATAATGTAATTAAGTATGAACTTGGTTAATTGTTTACCTATGATATAATTAAGGGGGACAACCTCAACCCATTTAGTGAAATACTCAGTAGCAAAAAGAATATACTTGTGACCATTAGAGGAATTGGGAAATATCTGGCCAACTAAGTCTAATCCCCAATGAGGAAAAGGCTAAGGGGTGATGGTAGGTTGGAGTTCTTGGGTGGGTGCATGTATAAAATCCCCATGCTACTAAAAAGGAGCACATCTCTTCACAAAATGATATGCTTCTTCTTCCATAGTAGGCCAATAATATCCAGTGTGGAGCAACTTCTTTGCCAACATGAGTCTACTAGAGAGAGCCCCATAAATTCCTTGATGCACCTCTTCTAATAAAGTCTTGGGATCCTTTAAGTCTAAAAACCTAAGGAGGGTTCCATAAAAATTCCTCTGGTAAAGGGTATCTCCTAAGATGGTGTAGTGGGAAGTGCGACGGATGAAGATCTTGCATTGGTTGGGAATGAGATTCAGTGGAATGATCTTATCACGAAGATAGGAAAGGATGTCATGATACCATGGTGATTGATAACTTACAATAGTACACACCATCTCTGATTCTAATTGGTCATAGGAAGGGATAGTGAGATTCTCAACAAGAAATTCATAGCGATCATGATTCTTAGGAATATATACCAAGGAGGCGATAGTGGCCATAGCATCTGCAGCTTTGTTTTTTGCATGTGGGATCTGTTGGAACTCCAATAATGTGAATTGATTTTTAAGATCTTTAATCATGCAATGATAAGGAAGGATCTTTTCATCTTTTGTCTCAAATTCATCTATCACTTATTTGATCACCAATTGAGAATCTCCAAAAACTAATAAAGAAGTGAATTTCCAAAGGATCACGAGGTGCAGTCCTACAACTAATGCTTTATACTTTGTAATTTTTTTTGTGCACTGAAAAGTGAGCTTTTATGAATTAGGGATAAAATCCACTTGTGGTGTAACAAGAAATATGCCTGTACTAAGCCTTTCTATGTAAAGGAGCCATTGAAATAGACTTTCCATGATGGACTTGGGGTAATAGTGAGAATGGATTCATCTAGGAAATTAGTAACTATAGGATGATCTTTGAGAGTAAGAGCTTCTTCCAAATAATCTACTATTGATTTTCCTTTAATAGCTTTATGATCCACATACTCAATGTCAATTTCACTCAAAATCATGACCCACTTTCTAGTACGACCAGTAAGAGCATCTTTAGAAAATATGTATTTTAATGGATCAATCTTAGAAATAAGTTGAGTCTTATAATTAAGCATGTAATGAAGTAATTTATGAGCACTAAAAACCATAGCCAAGAACACTTTCTCAACTAGTGTATAGTTCAACACATAGCTAGTTAATGTTTTGCTCAAGTAATAGATAGCTCTTTGTTTTCCATTATCATCTAGCTGAGCTAGGAGGGATCACAACGCTACTATTGTTGCTAAAATGTATAAGATCAAAGGGAGACCTAGAATAGGTGGGACAAATACTGGTGGATTAGATAGATATTGTTTTATTTGATCAAAATATTTTTGACATAAGAAATCCCATACAAATTTAGTGTCCTTCCTCAGGAGGTGAGAGAAAGGATAAAATTTGTTTGCTAGCTGTGCCAGAAATCACCTGATTGACTGAAGTCATCCTTTTAATCCCTAAAGTTGTTTCAATATTTTGGGATGTGACATCTTGAAAATAGCTTTCACCTTTTTGGAATCTACCTCAATTCCTCAATGAGATACAATGTAACCAAGTAATTTTCCTGATAGATCACCAAACACACACATCTTAGGATTTAATCTAACCTAGTATTTCTCAAATTTGTCAAAAATATTTGTTAGAACATCAATGTGTGAGTTTCTTTTTTTGGACTTGGCTTAAAGATTATCCATATAATCTTCCATAATATCAAGAAGGAGATCATAAAATATAGTATTCATAGAACACTAATATGTGGCTCTTGCATTCTTAAAACCAAAGGGCATGAACTTGTAACAAAATGTACCCTAATGAGTTATAAATACAGTCTTATCTTGATCGTCTTCAGCAATCCTGATCTAATTATATCCAGAGAAAACATCTAGGAGGGACAATATCTCATGTTGAGCCATCAAATCCACTATAATATCAATGTTGGGGAGTGGAAAATCATCCTTCAGACACACTTTGTTTAGATTGTAGAAATATGTATAGATGTGAATGCCCCTAGTAGGCTTACCTACTAGCACAATGTTAGAGACCCATTTAGGGTAATCTATAGGTCGTATAATATCAACATCCAACATTTTTTTAGTTCAACTTTTACTAGGAGTGCAACTTTAGGATGTATCTTACACAATTTTTGCTTGATAGGTTTGATTTTAGGATCTACAACAAGATGGTGCGCAATAAGATTAGGATAAAGACTAGGCATATCTTTGTAAGTCCATGAAAAATTCACTTATTTCTTATAGATAAATTTAATCATATCTTTTTGTTCTTATTCATTCAGTGATGTTGTAATGTATGTGATTCTACAATTATCTTTAGTTCCAAGATTAACCTCAATGGTATCTTCGATCATAATGGAGGATTTTTATGGTGGTAGAATCATAAAAGGAAAGTCAAATTATTCCTCTTCTAGTGCCTTAGAGAGGTTTTCAATAGAAGATGCATCCTTTATTTTTTCTTTTTCTTCGTCGAAATATGCCTCATAGAGATTTTCACCTAGGGACATTGATTTTTCATTTTTATTTTCTTTTATTTTTCATTTTTGCAACTAAGAGAGTTGACTTGGCTACTAAAGTATGATTTCTAATTATATTTTATTTGATTCTCATATTCTCAAAGATCTCTCAGGCCAAAGAGAGCTAGCACTGCCTCGTCATAATAACAAATGTCTAGAGACGGTGGTTCATCTTGCAAGTTCTAGTCAATAAGCTCAAGATTTTTGAGTGGAAAGTTAGGGGATGAAATATCTAAGGTTGTGATGGCTAAAACATGATAGGTATCATCATGGTCATCATCATGGTGGGTATTGGTAAGATCATTTTCAATGTATTCAAAGAGAATTTATTGGAACTCCTCATTAGAGTCAGTCTCAGATTAGGCTACACCATACTCATCAGTAGAGAGCCTTCTAGTTTCTATGGAACCCAACCCTTTGCATTTAGGATAACTAACTTATTCAAGGGGTTTTGTGATTCCATCTTCCTTATCCCCTAATCATGTACCATAAAATCCTATTTTTTCTACTATAGGTGGTACCTTAACATACTTTCCTTCAAGGAAGGTCACATGATTATCTTGTCCATATTTGTAAATCTGGGATAGTATGTCATATTCCATATGCTCATCTACAAGGGATCCCTAATTTTCAAAAGTAATCCCTTTGTAAACCTTGATTTCCTTATCGTTCTGAGGGAGAATTTGGGAAGGTTTACCATACAATCATGAAGAGACATGAAGTTGTCCAAGGTAAAGAGCATTTTAAATATTATATTCTCTAGGACCCTTGTCAGTTTATGTTACTTTTTAATCTGAAGTAGAATTTTTTTCCTTGGAAGCTTTCTCTTTACCTTTAGATGACTTAGGTTTATGAGACACCTCTTCTATTGAAGACTTGTAAGTGCCCTTGGGAATGACCCTAGAAAATTTATTTAGTGGACAATAATTAGTTTGAGCACCTTTCAATCTCTTGCAATATTGAAATGGTTCTCGGTCTCTGGGAATGGTGAATTCTCTTCAATGATGTGGGAATTTTAAGAATTGGTGAAATGTGGAAGGAAAACCCCTTCTAGAATGTATCCAAGGTATTCCTAGGAGTATATTGTAAGGTAGATCAAGCTTAAAAACATGGTATGTAGTCTCAATCAGTACAAGTCCAACTTGAAGAGGAAATATGATCAAACCTTTTGATTCACATTCTTGTTCATCATATGCCTTTATTGTGATTAGTTTGGAAACATAAATGAGACCTTTGGAGAGACCTATGACTCAGATCATTTTAAAAGTGCACAAATTTAACCCAGATCCACCATTGATAAGGAATTATTTAATTTTATGTTGATGAATGAGGGCTTTGATGTGGAGGGGCTTGTTATGATTTAAATCAGGTCCACAAAAATATTTTTCAGTAAAAACAAGGTGTTGTTGAGCCACAAGGTTTCTAATCGTAGCTTGAAATTGAGAAACATTTATGTTTTTTGGGAGACATGACCCTAGAAGGGCTTGTTAAGGGATCTCTTTATGAACAAGGGATGTATCTAGAAGCTCAAGGCTGGATATCTGTGCGGGATTTTTCCTTAGTTAAGATAGAAGATCATATCATGACATAATTTTATTAGTAGTGGATGGTGCAACATGCGCATTTTTTTATTAGAAGCATCTTTAACAATAATTCTAGCACAATGAGTAGTAGTATTGTAATCAACACCCTTGAGGGTAAGCGTGTTGATGAAGTTATAAAATTATTCAATGCGACCACAAAGAGAATCAAATCCACACATATCATTGACATCCATATTTCCACACAATGAGTCAAATGCCATGATGTTATTAGTTGAGTAGTCATAAGGCCCGTAGTGTTGTTGTTTGATGTCAAAGAAATGTTGACATTCTGATTATTCTGATTGCTTTGATTATGAATTTGAAAAGGAGTGTTGTCAATATTCAACTTTGAATTTGATTACTAATTTTGTCCTTCACCCTCAATTATCCCTGAATCGATGAGATCTTGGACATTGTTTTTGAATTTCATACATTTTTTGGTATCATATCATTGGACACGATGATAGTCACAATATTCAATGTCTTTATACTAAGAAGGTTTAGGTTATTTTTTATCAAATGGCCTGGTGTTGGGAAATAGGATCAACTATTATTCTACCAGTTACTGAAAGATGACATCAAAAAGATCCACCAAAGGAGTATATATTCATTGCGGTCATTGACCATTATTGTTACTACCAGTGTTGATGTTATTCTGAGGAAAGAGAAATTTTTTATTGCGATTTGGTTTTTGAGGGGGTTATTGCTAAGACTGATGGTTATTTTGCTGGTTGTTGTTATTATTATTTTAATAGCGACTGTTATTATTGTTGTTTTTGTTTTTATTGTTCTGATTGCCTTGATTATTGATAGCTTGAACATTCTAAACATGCTTGGCATCAGTGATTCCATCATTAACAACTTCTTTATTCTTGTACCAAAACTTGGTTTTATCATTATTGGAATTAGCAGTATAATGCTTAAGGAGTCCCTTTTGCAAGAGCCCATCCTCAATGGTCTTTCCCTTGTTAATTACCATATCAAAAATATCAAGGGATTCCATTTTCATATGAAAATCCATGTTGACTAGAATATTTTGAGTGAAGCTATCAATCTTTTGTTGCTCAGGTATCTTCCAAGACATGCGATTCACAAGGTGTTTCCACCTTTGCAAGAAACTAGAAAAAGTATCACCATTATTTTCTTTAGCATTGTACAAATCATTGAGGGATACTTGATGTTAAATATTATAGGAGTATTGTGAAAAAAATTTCTCAGCCAGAATAGGAAATGAAGATATGGATCCCTAAGGAAGACTCATCAACCATTTGAGTGTGGGGCCACCAAGGCTTCTAGTGAAAAGTCTTTTAAGATAATATTCATTGTATGTGACCTCTTGGCATGCCACATAAAATTATTTGAGATTTTTTTTAGGGCATGTATCCCCTCTATATTTATCAAATTTTGGGATCTCAAAGTTATCTAGGAATGACATCAAGTTGATGGATTTATCAAACAGATAAGGACATATCTCCTCAAACAAGAAACCAATCTTTCCAATATTTTGGATACTTTTGAATTGACTTTTGAGCTCATTGATTTCTCATAATAAGTCAGGAGGGTTTGTGTTTTATGGCATCCCAAAGTATTGACCTCCTCCTAAATGTATTGATTATTTTTGAATCATTGATGTTGTTAAGCCCGTTGAAGGAGGAACATATTGATGAGTGGTTGTAGCGTAGCTAGATGACATTTTCAAGTTATGAGGATAAAATTTAAATTGAGAACCCGACAGTTGATGTGGTAGAGGTGGAAATGTTTTTCCAATGTTTAAGACACTTGCATTGAAGCCAAAGGGTGCAGCTGTGGTGGTATGCTTACTAACATGAGAGGTTGTCAAAGGTATGGCATTCAATAATCATTGTACATGTTAATTTTTCAAAGTATACATCATGGATTGAGAAATTAATGAGCTTATTTGTGCTTGAGAAACATTCTAGGAATGAGTTCTAGCTTGTGTCTGAGAACTAACTTGTGTTGTAGGACCATATTGTGAGATCACATTGTTTTGAGCCATTCATGTTTGAATAGATGATGATGAGGGCCCAATAGTAGTAGATGTGGTCTGAGCTTGTGATGCAGTCATAGTAGAACTAGAAGGAATGTAAGACTTTTTTATTTGTTGTGTAAGAAAGGAGTCATAAAAATTGGTAGGGACTGTGACTCCATCCTTGAAAAGATTCATAAAATTTTTAGATTTATTGAATCTAATGACATTCTCTATCATTTGAAGGTTTTGAGGATCATTAAGGAAAGTTTCCACTTGAGGGAAAGTGAGACCACTACCCTCAGGTTGCTCCTCATACTCATTTTAAATAGGATCATTGGTAATATCAATAGTAGGTACTCCAATTCCCATGAGAGTATCGAAAGGATTATCATTATCAATATTAAAAGGTAGACAAGACATTTTTCTTTTTTGTGGATTTGCTGGAACGGGTGACGACCATGCAAAATTTGAAATATTGAAAGAGTATGATGGATGATGAAAAGATTTGAAAACTAGGAGAAAATTGGACTTATGATCAATTAGGATGATTGATTGATTGATAAAAGGACTGACTTATTGATTGGATATATGATTGATTGATTGGTTGAATAAATGGTTAATTGATAGGATTAAGAGACAAATTCACAAGATTGGATTGATAAGGATTGATGATGAAGGTTTAAGACAAACCTTAGTGAAATAGGATCCAATGAGGTGCAAACAATAATTATTAATACTAATGATTTTTTCCGACTCAAAGATAGACTTATGATCTTGAAGGAGTGAGGGTTTTTATAGTCAATGCTTCTTTTAAAGGTTTTAATTTTTTTCAAATGGACATAAAATATGCATTTTTGAATGGGATTCTACAAGAGGAAGTTTACATAGGATAGCCTGATGGTTTTGCACTATCAAAGTATAATGACTTGGTATGTAAGATACAAAAGGCACTCTATGGACTATGTTGGAAAGTGGCTTGATCAGCATAGCATAAAGGTTGTCATTTATGGAAAAACTAATCATTGGCATGGTTACTTGAAGTACAATCAAGTTTTGGATATTCAATTTTGTAAAATGACCAAGTTCACAATGCAGTTAACAAGGTACAGTTACACATTTGTTTTATCAACGAACACATTATTCATTGAAATAATTCATGTGAGCTTAGAGAAGTGTACTATAGGATGTAATAAACCTTTAGTTAAGGTCGCTCTCATTTTGTAGTTTACAAGACAGAGTTACAACCTGTTGAAGTTATGCAAAGATAGTACAATAGTGATACAGGGCACATGAATGGTCGCGATGATTAAGGGAGGAGTTCGTGGAATCCAGAAGTGTAACCTCAGATTTTGATTGGTTACTACCCTATTTTTTTATGTATGATTTCCAAATATGTATTTTCTATTTGCTTAAGTGGTGTACACATTTTTTGATGTTCTTGTGAGCTGACTGGAAGAATCTTTTTGAGATCGAGTATATAATTAAAGATTGTTTTATGATGCGATGATTGGAGTGAAGTGTGCAGATGCATTGTGATGTCAGAATCAGATAATAGATGTTGTAAGCTTTAACTAGGACTACTTGAGCATATAAGATGCCAGTAATAGTTCATATTGATAAATATTTGTAATAGATAGTTTTGTTTTTTTAAGAGTACTAAGCTCCTTGTATACCCCTAACAGGGTTTCTATCCTTTAACAAGGATATGTACTAAATGTAATATTCAACTCCTAATAGGGACACTATAATTTTTAGTGCTTCATTTGTTGGTATCATCCCCACTGGAGTTTTCCCTTGGCTAGGGTTTCCTCATGAAGAAATCATGGTGTTATAAGTTGTTTACTTTATGTTTATGTTATTATTTCAGTAATTGCATGGTTAAGCTTGAATTTGTTAAGTTTGAAATTAAAGTGATGTAATAATGATTCACCCCACTCTCAGTATTACTTAATCCTAGCAATTGGTATCAGATATTTTGGCCCTTTGAGAGAAAGCCTAAAAACTTGAAGGAGATCTAGATGGACTCAAGTAGTTTGGAAGAAAACTTTGAGGAAACACTTGAAGACCTTGATAAGGAAAAAGATGATAATGTTGAATTAAAATTCAAATTGAGAAGAGTAAAGGGATTCATAGAGAAGCTTAAGGAATAGTTTGAAATTTATAAGAACCAAAGACAAGATCTTATGGATAAGATATGGGATGAATTTGATAATGATACATTTGATCAGATTAAGCAGCTTGAAAAAGGAAAAGAGGCATTGAAGCATGAATACGAAGATACCACTATTTAGATGGCTAAAGAAATACAACAAGGGAAAGTTGAAAAGATAAAACTTGAAGATATATTGAAGAATGCAAATGTTTAGAAAGGAAAGATGTAGTTTGAAGTTGATGATTATAGAGTCAAGTAACACGAAATAGAGAAATGCAACCAAATCATTAAGAAGAACTTGTTGATGCAAAGAATCACATTGCAAAACTTCATGCAAGCAATGACAGGATTGGTAAACAAAGATAAATACAAAAGCCTAAAGGTGAAATGACAGGAGTTGGCTTTGACACAGCAGAATGCTCAAAATCTCAAGAAAGACAGTCTAAAGGAAAATAAGTTGAGATACCTAATCAACTGGAAGATCCTATACAACAAGAGGAACCTAGAGAATAGTAAAGACCTTTCAGAGGAAGATGCTTTGGATGTAAAAGAGTTGGTCACATGAAGAGGGATTGTAGAGGTAAGACTCCTTAAAGGCCCTTTTCTAGTTATTTTTTCAATTTCTATGAATATGGACACAAGAAGGAAGAATGTAGAAAACATGATCAGTGTATCACTAAACAAGATTACATCAGAGAAGAAGAAACAACTAAGATTACATGTTACAAATGCAACAAATTTTGACACATCGTAAGAAAATTTATATTATAGGACAATCAGGATAGATAATCTCCTACATGTTATAAATATAACAATCAAGGACATATAGAAAAGTTTTGCAGGTATAGTGGAGATGAAAGAAAATAGAAGACCACCACCTATGGTTGTGAATAAAAATTTTGGTGATATTTAAAACAATTTGGCAGAATATATGAATGAGTTTTACAATCATTTAAGAAGGAAGGAGACAAGGACAGTGATAAAGTATGTAAAGTGAAGGAAACAAGTTAGTCTAAGGCTTAGGGAGATTTAGTAAATGTTATTGAACCCTCACCTGATGTTACTACTTCAACCTAAATGGCCAGACATGGTCTTAGGGGGAGCTTTGGAGAAATAACATAAAACTATCCAACCCCTGTACGTGTAGAATAAGCTGATGCAAGCTTATGGATAGTATATATGATTATTTTGGAGTCTCTATATGAGATCACTTGGTTTTAAACACTATATTGAATGATTGCCATAAAATTGGTTGAGTAAATCATTTGTAGACTGATAAGTTCATTGGGAAATGTGTCAATCTATGCATGGTGAATTATAAGCTTATCTACTAAGACATTTCTAAACACAATTTGAGTAGAGCTGAAGGAGACCAGAGGAACAAGCAATGGAGATGGGGAATTTTTGTGTTTGATGAAAATGCATACCCTAATTCATCAAGAAAAAGGTGTTTTTATCTATTGTGAGATTTGTCTACTATGGATACTCCATTGGTATTTGATGTTAGTGAGAGGACAAGATCAAAATTCAATAAACATCCATACAAGTCCATAGAAGATGATCCCAAAGGCACATTTTCACAAACACCCTATGGCATGCTTCATTTGGAAGACATTAGGGCATACATTCACTACAAATATGAGTCATTGAGAGACTTTGATATTTTCAAAGAGATAAAAGACATGATAAAAGGTTATGGATATTAGAAGGATAAGTTTTATCATTTACTGAACCTCAGTGTTATGAAAATGGTAGAACTTTATGAGTTTGATGAAGAAGAATGGATTAAGATTGTTCTTAGCAGGGCCCATGATCAGTTTCTTTGGATAGGTGATCAACCTGTTAAGATTTTTAGTGATTTAATTAATGATTTAGACTGGATTGGATAACACTATTTTTATCCCTATTGAGGAGAAAAAACATGAATAAACAGGTAGAAACCCTAACACATTCCAAATGGGATAAGATGACAATGACCATAATTGACATCTTTTAGCAAGATGTGGGGTTAATTTCTATGATTTTGGGGTATAAACTTCATTATATCAACTAACCTAATTCAGTTTCTGCTAGAATCATTATGATGGCTTATAAGATGGTGAAGGAGAATGTGAAGTATAATCTATGAGAGGTTCTCAAACAAAAATTCTTGGAGAATGTCAAGCAGATCAAGTGAGGTAAATCAAAATCATTCAGGTTTGGGTCTCTATTAATACTTATCTATATTCATATAGTTCATAAATTTCCTAGAATGCATATTAGGTTATGGAAATACAATGAACCTACTGGAATTCAATTTACAAAGAGTTATAAGAGATAGAACAACAATTGGGTAGATGGATAATTGTTTTCCATGCTCAAAATTCTTCAAAGGAAAATCAAGGAAAGAGTAAGAATTCTAGAGGAAATTGTTGAGAAATACAAAGATACAATATGTTTCAAGGTTAGAACCGATTGTGTATGTTGAAACTAGGAAGAAGTGGAGTTACCCTATGGGCTATGAGTTTAGTGCAGTAGTTCTTACAATGTAAGTGGAACATGTATTATCTTCTGAGACTAATCCTTCCAAAGAAAGATGGGGAACTTATGAAGAAAAATTAGCCAAAATCAGAGAGGAACATACTAGAGTAGAAAGGAAAATGAAAGTTAAGAATGTAGTTGACAACCTTGCAACAAAGGCATGTATTACCAAAGATGAGATGAAAGAAGTTAGGAAGAAGATTTAAGAAGGAGTTGATGGGTTGGTGAACAATTCTCCTACAGTATTGCCACCTCCTCAAGCTATAGAGGTGACTGCTCCATCTCCTACTATGATTGAGGTAGTTGATACCACCCCTACACTAGCCAAGAGGATATCACAGATAGAGAAAGAAACATATATTCTTGTGAGAAGCACAAGGTCCTCCAAACAAATTTCACCACCTAAAATATAGTAGACTTTTTTAGAAGAGAATAAAGTAGAAGAGAAGAAATAAGAAGAGAAAACAAAGGAAATATAACTTTGGAAAATAGATCTAACAATCCTAGAAAAGTGAATTATTGATCAAGGAAAGATAAATCAACTACCTAGATACTATGAGAATGAAAAATTATGATTGAAGTCTTTGACATTGATCATATGCTAGTGTTAAAAAAGAATCTACTTGAAATTGAAGGTAGATTCCTAATGATTTGTATGAAAAATTGGAAATAATGAAGAAGCCACTAAGGAAAATCTAAAAGAAATCTCAGTTGTAGATAAGAATGAATCAGAAACTAAGGTTGAAGCTAAAAAAGAAACAAATATATCTATTCCTATTTCTTCAGTTTTATTGTTGGAAAATGGTGATAGAGCTCTGAGTACTGATGTTTATGCTATGGATGAGGATGAATTGATGAAGTTATCATACATATCCTTTGCTAAGGCTAGAGAGGGATCAGAACATAAAATAAAGAATAAGTCAAAGGTACTGGAAAGAGCAGTTGATTGTATCAACAAACTTCTATCCCTATGTTTCACTTTCTAGGGAAGTGATACAGTGGACAACTTGAACAAATTCCTTGATGATTTTGATGTTAATTTTGACTCTTTAGATAAGGCCTCAATAGTCAGAGCTAGAAATTATTACATGGAAAATAATCTAGAAGAAATATACAAGTCAATCAATTGGGATTTGAGTATACTAAATAACATTATTGCTGAAGTGAAGTCTTGCATAATTCATGGAAGGAAGTTATATAGCTACTAAATAAATCCTCTTGTACACCTGAAGAATATAGATGACATCATTATGAATGAAAAAAAGACACTTGATTAAATGGTAAAGAATTGTGGGTGCTCCTCACAAATTGTCACTGAGTTGGATAAGGAAGTATCCAGGCTATTGGACAAAATCAGTGTGCTTAAGACTGAGAAAGGGAGAGTGTTGGGAAGATTTGGTGTGTTGAGGAGTCTAATCACTCTGAAACTATCAATTCAGGAGAAACACCTTTCTGATATGGAGAAATAAAATAAGGCTCTTACTGAAGACATGCTTATAGAATTGAAGGCCATTGAGATTTCATCTTTTCTGTGAATGATTTGATTCATGTTGGTCAGATCCTTGTGAAGGCATCGATAACAGAGGCAAAGATCTTGGAAACCTCTTTCCAAGATATACTCCACATGGTATGAAATTTTGATGTGTAGTTATGATATTTTTATGTGTACATAGATAAATTTTTGAGTATGCCTTTTTAATTGATGTCAAAGGGGGAGTAATGAGTATGAAAAATACACTTACCAAGTAGTTTGGTATTGAGCACTTAGTCATTTTTCATTAAGCGTTTCCATTAATGAAAAAGTAAGGGAGATTGTTGGCAAGTGGCCATATGATCATAGTATAGAGGTTTTAATTTATGGAAACACTACTCATTGGCATGGTCACTTGAAGTACAATCTAGTTTTGCATGTTTAGTTTTGTAAAATGACAGTCCATGATGCAATTAACAAGGTACAGTTACACTATTTTGATCAGCGAGCATCAAATTAATTGAAATAAGTCATGAAAGCTTAGAGGAGTGTAATATAGGATGTAATAGACCTTTAGTTAAGGTTTCTTTCATTTTGGAGTTGACTGGATAGAGTTACAACCTATTGAAGTTATGCAAAGACATTACAACTGTTATACAGGGAAAATGAACAGTCGCGATGATTAAGGGAGTTTTTTTTGGAATCGAGAAGTACTACCTTGGATTTGGATTGGTTCCTACCCTATTTTTGTTGATGTATGATCTCTTACTATGTTTTTTCTATTTGGTTAAGTGTTGGATACATTTTGTGATGTTCTTGTGAGTCGGCTGGAAGAATCTTTTTGAGATCGAGTATATAAGTAAGGATTATTTTATGATGCGAAGATTGGAGTGAAGTGTGCAGATGCATTGTGATGTCAAAATTAGACATCAGATGTTGTGAGATTTAACTAGGACTACTTAAGCATACAAGATGCTTGTAATAGTTCATATTGATAAATATTTGTAACAACCAGTTTTGTTTTGTAAGAGTAGTGAGCTCCTTGTAAACCTCTAATAGGATTTCTATCCTTTAACATGGATATGTGATAAATGTAATATTCAGCTCCTAACAGGCCTAGGTCTCCTAATAGGGACATTATACTTTTTATTTCATCATTTATGTGTATCATCAACACTGGGGTTTTCCCTTGGCCAAGGTTTCCTCGTGAAAAAATCATGATGTTACGAGTTGTTTACTTTATGTTTATGTTATTATTATTCCAGTAATTGTGTTGGTGCCCAAAAATGATGCATTCATTTCTGGCCAACTAACAGGTATAATGGTGATGAACCACGTGATACCTCTGTAATTTTAGCTTAATCAAGCCAAGGATGGTAGGCCTAAATAAACCTTAAACAATCAAATTCGCTATGTCGTACAACTACGTACACAAAACAAAGTTCTTCCAAAGGTGGTGTATGATCTTTGGAGGAAAGCACCAAATCTCTTGATAATCTCTACTCTATAAAGCTTGACTAAAATGGATTATACTAAGGACTGAAAAGTAATGCTTTTTGAAATAATGATTAAATAATCTAAAAACTACAAAGTATGAACCAAATGACAATTTCCAAATAATGATTAGATCAGTGCCTTCTAAATACTTGGGCTATAGAGTCAAAAAATTCTCAATCCTACATACAATCGGAGATAGTTTTAAAAAACTTTCTTTTCATAAAGAGAGACTATCACTTCAAAGGCTTCCACTTGACTTATAATTCAAATCAATCTATATAGCTAATCTTATCAAATTTAACTCAAATTAAGAGACCGATAAAAACAAGAGAAGATACACAGATCTTTCAATTGATATTTAAACTATATATATTAATTTTGAATTATGATACTCGGGGAATTTAACACAATGAAACACTCTATAAAATAAAATATCCAAAAGACTAATTGAAAATATATAACTTATAACCACAAATAAAAAGAAGAGCACTTATCTTTATTAATGTTGAAAAAATAGTACATCAGAGTCCATGTTGTAGTTGTGATAAAATTCTATCCTATTAAAATCTGTATTGTATTCTTGTCTCTTTATATTATGTATATATATGTGTTTGAGTGGCTTTCACACCTCTTTAGGATGAAAACATAACTCTTATTACAAATCATTTTGAAAAAACAATAAACTAACTAAAAAATAACTACCTAAATTTTGGATTTATCTTTGGCCGAAAATCCAAAACACCTCGTGAAAATATAATATTTCTGCTAGAGATAGGAAATTTGATTTCCCAAACTAGGTCATTTTTAGATTTTTAATATTTGACCATCTTCATCCTCTATCGGAATCATCTTTATAGTAGGTCAAAATTATTGCATTTTCTTAAGGCTTCGATTAGTTTGTTCTATTTATTTGTGTCATAAAGCTTCCTTTGATTTTTTTAGTATGGAGAAACTTGGTTTCTTGATAATGGAATGGGACTTCTAAATTCTCAAAATTTAGGGTACCAACAGTGGCTCTTTCTGGGGACGTATACTCCCTTTGAGCATAGCGAGATCTCAATTATATCTGGAGAAGCAAACCAAGTATTTATTCTTTACTTGATGTAAATTGAATATTCGATGGCCCTAGGCCCCCAAAAGTGAACAGTGCTATTTCCCTTTGTCAAAAATTTTATTATGTTCATGTAACACTTTGAATCTCCTGAATATGATATTACTTTATTCCTTATCTTTATCAACAAGAGTATTTGAAAATAAACAAATCTCAAAATTATTTATCCCCAACATCTGATCCCTTGCTATATTAGATATATCATCCTTATAGAGAATACTTATTGGTTCCACTTCATCAATGTAGTCTTTGTCTTTTGATTTATGTTTTTTCTTTGAGAGATCATCAGGTGCACTATGTTCTTTGTTGGATGGAGGATCCTTGGGAATATTTTCATTCATATAAGTATCTAAACTATGTTCTTCTTCTTGGATGTTTCCTTGCATACAATCTGCCCCATTTTCATTCTCCAAATACTATTTCTCCCCACATAAAGGTTCTGAAGGTAACTCATATTTAGGAATTATTACTTCTTTTATATCAAGAATATGATGAATAGGGATACTTGGATAATTTTCATTACTTTTATTCAACATATTATCATCATTATGCTTGGTTATCATAATCTCATCTTCATAAGTCTAATACAAATCTCGCTCATAAGATGAACTAAATTATATCTTACCTTCTGAATATATATTTTGAGTGTTATCAACTTCCAAATCATCATTAGGCCTGATACCTTCATCATGATGTTGATAGATTTGATTGTATAGAAAATACTCTTCACATAATGGATTTAGGAACATAGAGAACATAGATTTATCTTTCTCTACTTCCTCTTCAAACAGTGGATTCAGGAACATAGAAAATTCATGCACACCTTCATGAGAGTTTTCATTAGGATCATCAGATGTTTCATCAATAAGACTAATATCTTCATTGACATTATTTTCTAGAACTTCCTATTGTTCATATGTTGTATGTTGTTCTATTTTATCTCCTCTATTTGATTTGGAATTTATCATCTCCTTCATATAGTACTCCCTGAATATATACTGATCTATTAACTTTTTTATCATGATGAAAAAAAAATTGACCACTCTTCTCAACATGTTTTAGATATTCCATGTCTAACAATGCTGAAATTTCTCTTGTACTGAGAAGATTTTTTTCCTCATAATCATGGTCATTGATACATGTTTCCATACACATATCATTATGTACAAATTCTTCTTCAATTTGATCTGAATTTTTCTCCTCTATGTCATCACAAGTATTATTATGGTTCTTAGGAATGGATGCTTCTTTATCTTCTGTATGACTAGTGCACTCATCTTCCTCACTAAGATAATCATCAAGCATAAGGCCTTGTTCAATCTGAGCATAAGCCTCCCTTTTTTTGTCTTCATCATCTTCTTCTAATATATGAACAAGGAACTTTATAGAAGGATCATCTGATGTAATTCCCAATTTTTTGACCTTTCTCTTGATTTATTTTTGTGAAGGCATAATGTTTGAAGGTATTTCTCAAAGAATGTTCACCATTCTTATCAGAAAATGTGCAAAAGACTCCCCTTCAAATCTCTCCAAGCTAAAAATTGCATCAAGTGGAGACATGTAAGATTCCTCTTCCATATTGTGATCATGAATCTTGTCCTATTCATAATGCATATCATCTTCACTTGCATCATGAAACATATCAAGAAACTGTTGCTCAAACTCTCTCCATGATGATATACTTTTTTTAGGTGTCATACTAAAAAGCAAACCTACATGATCTGTCAATGATCTTACAAATAGTTTCATAATCACATCTTCTGCATAGATATGCCAATCTAGAATAAATTTACAAAATGCATGAAAATGCTCCACTGGTGATTCTAATCCATCTCCACAAATTTTTGGAACATATTTTTTTAGTTTAAGAGGAAAATATTTCTGACCACTAGGGATGTTATCAAAACTCAATGGTCTATATACTTCAATAATAAATTTTGGTATTGGGTCATAAAAGTTTGATACTTTGTGTGAATATGTATTCTGGTACATACTAAAAATCTGAATTTTTTGTAACTTCTTTCTTTATACATTAGGTTCTTTTCAATAGAGTCGCCACCTCTTTAAAGAGGAAAACTTTACTTATCTCCTTCTAGGTCTTCACCCTTAGTAGAGTCACTGACTGAAATTTTTTGTTAAATAGAGTCACCACCTTCTTTCTAAAAGGAAAAAACTTACTGCCTTCTGAGTTCTTATCTCCAGTAGAGTCTTAATTAAATCACCCGAGCTTCTAGGTAATCTTCAACATTGTCTTTCATAGACAAATCCTCGGCAGAGTTGCCAATTTGTTGGTGCCTAAAAATGATGGATTCATTTTTGGCCAACTGACAAGTATAATGGTGATGCACCACTTGATACCTCTACAATTTTAGCTTAATCAAGCCAAGGCTGGTAGGCCTAAATTAACTTTAAACAATCAAATTCTCTATGTTGCACAACTACGTACACAAAACAAAGTTCTTCCAAAGGTGGTGTATGATCCTTGGAGGAAAGCAACAAATCTCTTGATAATCTCTACTCTATAAAGCTTGAATAAAATGGATTATACTAAGAACTGAAAAGTAATGCTTTTGAAATAATGATTAAATAATCAACAAACTATAAAGTATGAACCAAATGACAATTTCCAAATAATGATTAGATCAGTGCCTTCTAAATACTTGGGCTATAGAGTCAAAAAATTCTCAATCCTATGTATAATCGGAGACTGTTTTTAAAAAATTTCTTTTAATAAAGTGAGACTATCACTTCAAAGGCTCTCCACTTGACTTATAATTCAAATCAATCTATATAGCTAATCTTATCGAAATTAACTCAAATTAAGAGACTGATAAAAATAAGAGAAGATACACAAATCTTTCAATTGATATTTAAACTATATATATTAATTTTGAATTATGATACTCAGGGAATTTAACACAATGAAACCCTCTATAGAATAGAATATCCAAAAAAATAATTGAAAGTATATAACTTATAACCACAAATAAAAAGAAGAGCACTTATCTTTATTAATGTTGAAAAAATAGTACATCATAGTCCATGTTGTAGCCGTGATCAAATTATATCCTATTAAAATCCGTATTGTATTCTTTTCTCTTTAAATTATGTATATATATGTGTTTGAGTGGCTTTCACACATCTTTAGGGTGAAAACATAACCCTTATTACAAGTTATTTTGAAAAAATAATAAACTAACTAAAAAGTAACTACCTAAATTTCGGATTTAGCTTTGGTCAAAAATCCAAAACACCTCATGAAAATCTAATATTTCTACTGGAGATAGGAAATTTGATTTCCCAAACTGGGTCATTTTTAGATTTTTAATATTCGACCATATTTATCCTTTTTCGGTATAATCTTTATAGAAGGTTGAAATTCCAACATTTTCTAAAGGCTTCGATTAGTTAGCTCTATTTATTTGTGTCATAAAGCTTCCTTCCTGTAATTTTTTTAGTATGGGGAAACTTGGTTTCTTGATAATGGATTGGGACTTCTAAATTCTCAAAATTTAGGGTACCAACAAATTGCATGGTTAAGCTTGAATTTGTTAAGTTTGAAATTAAAGTGTTGTAATATTGATTCAACCCCCCTCTCAGTATTACTTAATCCTAACAGACTAAAACAAGCTCCAAGAGAATGGTATGAAATGCTACATTCCTATCTTATCCAAATTGGTTTTGATAGAACAAGCGATGATAGTAATGTATATATTAAAATTGAAGGAGATAAATTATTGTTAGCTAAAGTTCTTGTTGATGACATAATCTTTGGAGGTAATGATGAGATGAGTCTGGCTTTTGCTGAAGAGATTAAGAAGGAATTTGAGATTTCAATGATTGAGGAGATCAAATTGACCAAGACACTACCTAATGATACTTTTGAGTACCTTAGGAGTAATCTAGGCATTATGCCCCTACCTAAAAAGAACTAAGATTTTCTAGGTCTATCGATATAGTTAATTTATTGCCATATCTTTCACTATAGATTGTTGTTTAGGGGATTACTCCTTATGGGGAGAAGTCACAAAGAAGAAGAGAGTTGAAACAAATGATGTATTTGTTTGAAAGCTACAATGGAAACAATTGTTGTTTTTTCATTGATGTCAAACCTTAACTAGTGAGACTATTGCTATCTGTTTGAGTACCATATCTATTGATTGATGAAGAAGATTTAAAGGCAAGGATAACAAGAAGACCAAGTGAAATGGTTGAGTTATAGAAAATCACAAGGGTACTTGATCAGTTGGCACATTGGCAAAGTAATGTGTTGTTTATCTTTTGATGATAGTTTACTGAGAACAGTTTATGTCGAGCAAAGTCTATGATGATCGAGCACCAGTAAATTATCGAGGAAACCAGTGATGACCGAGTGGAAGAACACATTGTTGGCCGAGTAGCAGTATTTTGGTAATTGTTGAGATTTGAGATCTCTAGCCAAAATAATATATTTTATTGGGATATGTAAAGTTAATTGAGGATAAGTACGATTGGTCCACACTATGTAAATGCATGGGTAACCATAATCAATGCATGGAACAAAGATTTAATTAGTGATTTCTTTAGAGAAGTAAATTAAATGTAAAGATGGAAAGATCCATTGGATCTGACCTAACCTAAGATCTACGATCTTGATTAAGCATAAAAAGATTTATCTAACCTAGATGAAGAGGTATAGGATAACCTCAAGGGGTTATTCATGATGTGTATGATGTGTATGCAAGAGGATTACATAGTTAATTGACTGATTGGCATGATCTAGTAGAGAAGGCTCAGCAGAGAAGCAGAAAGCTACAAGAGTGATTGCTTGACAGATTTCCAAGCAGATCTAAAGATTGAAAAGAGATTTGAGGCCACTTGGTGAATTAGCATTAGAGCTGAATTAGATCTGGATTTGCAAAGTAAGTTATATGTATTAGATCACACCTCTTGATTAATTTTTAACCATTGTATCAGTCAAAATCCTTTAACTAGGTTGACCTAACATTCATTGTATAAATCCTTTGAGCAAGGTGACATTCAGGTGGAATTTTCTAAGTCCTCTAACAAGGCCACTCTTGACAGGGTGATTAAATCCCTTAACCAGGTCACATTTAGCAATGTGTTTTGTAACCTTTAAGAGGGTTGGCTCCTAACAAAGCTCACTTCAGAAGAGAAAAAACTTGATAGCATGTTATTGGTGGTTTTTCCCAAATTGGGTTTCCACGTTAAATGCTAGTGTCAACTTGTGTGAATGTTTATGTTGTGTTTTACAGTTAAGTTTCTGCAAGCTGATTACATTTGAACAGTAAAACTGCATATGTATGTTGTTGATTTATGTTATTGCTACCGAGAAGATTTGAGTTGTTAAAAGTGGTATAAAGTTTAATTTTGTACATCTAGACTTGGGGATAATAGATTCACCCCCCCCCCCACTCNCCCCCCCCCCCCACTCTCAGTTAATCTAAATTCATTCTAACAATTGGTATCAGAGCTTTGGTCTCTTGAAAATAGTTTGAAGGTACTTTGAGCAAAAGATCAAGATGTATAAAAATGAGGTACCAAATTTGAACAAAGATAATTTCCCTAGATGGAAGAGTTTGATGAAATTAAATATGGATGGTATTGGTGATTCTAATAAGCACTATGTTGAACATGATTATGTAGCCCCCACTACACCTGCCACAACTGCATAGTTAAGAGAAAAGAAGGAACACAATCAAGCAATGTTGGAGATTGCATCATCTCTGAACTATCATGAGTTTGAAGACATAAAGAACTGTACAAATGAAAAAAAAAGATGTGGGTTGTCCTTGCAACCATCTATGGAGAAGATACAAATGTGTTGAGAGCCAAATCTGCAAGTTTAAGAGGTAAGTTTGATAAAATGAAAATGTAAGAAGGAGAAAATATAGTTCAATATTATGGTAGGATAAAGGAAGTTGTAAATGCTATTAGAGGAGCTAAGGGAACCATTGATGATAACACCATTATGAGCAAGGTACTGAGAAC